>JAUZTB010000069.1:18833357-18849511 GCA_034780895.1 Rhynchobatus australiae
TAATGACACTATGTCACTGAGCTCTCTATCTTCTTCCTGCACTCGGACTCATCATTATTTTAAATCTGGCCCACTGAGAGGTATGATCTTCAAATTTATAGATTGAGTTAGAGCAGAATCTGGCCATGCAGTCATGAGTGTATAGGGATTAGAGTAGGGGGCTGAGGATGCAGCCTTGTGGGGCACCAGTGAGAGTAATCATGGTGGAGGTGTTGCTGCCTGTCCTTACTGATTGTGGTCTGTTGGTCACGAAGTCAAGGATCCAGTTACAAAGGAAGGTGTTAAGTCCCAGGACTCAGAGTTTGGTGATGAGCTTGCTTGGAATTACAGTATTGAAGGCAGAGTTGTAGTCAATAAACAATAGTCCAATGTAGGTGTCTTTACTGTCTAGGTTCTCTGGAGATAAGTGTAGGGCCAGGGAGATGGCATCTACCATAGAACTGTTTTGCTGATAGGTGAATTGCAGTGGTCACGATTTTCTGAGAAGCTGGAGTTAATGCGTGCCATGACCAGACCCTCCAAGCATCATGATGGCAGATGAAGGGATGCCCTGTTCTTGGCGATGCTGCTTGACTTCATTTTGTGGCCTGTTAGAGTATGTAAGTCCTGCCATAACTGACAGCTGCTCTGGGACTCCATTTTGGTATTGGTATTGGTTTATTATAGTCACTTGTACCAAGGAACAGTGAAAAACTTGTCTTGCAAACCGATCGTACAGGTCAGTTCATTACACAGTGCAGTTATATTGAGTTAGTACAGAGTGCATTGATGTAGTACAGGTAAAAATGATTACAGTACAGTGTCACAGCTACAGAGAAAGTGCAGTGCAAAAAGTTACAAAATCACAACAAGGTAGATCGTGAGGTCATAGTCCATTCATTGTATAAGGGAACCGTTCAATAGTCTTATCACAGTGGGGTAGAAGCTGTCCTTAAGTCTGGTGGTACGTGCCCTCAGGCTCCTGTGTCTTCTACCCGATGGAAGAGGAGAGAAGGGAGAATGTACCAGGTGGGGGGGACTTTGATTATGCTGGCTGCCTCACCAAGGCAGCGAGAGGTATAGACCGAGTCCAAGGAAGGTGGCTGGTATCCGTGATGCGCTGGGCTGTGTCCTCAACTCTCTGCAGTTACTTGCAGTCCTGGGCAGAGCAGTTGCTGTACCAAGCTATGATATCTTCTCCTCTCCCGTCAGACAGAAGACACAGGAGCCTGAGGGCACATGCCACCAGGCTCAAGGACAGCTTTTATCCCGCTGTTATAAGACTATTGGACCGTTCCCTTATACGATGAGATGGACTCTTAACCTCATAATCTACCTTGTTATGACCTTGCACCTTATTGTCTACCTGCACTGCACTTACTCTGTAGTTGTGACACTTTGTATTGTTATTGTTTTTACCCTGTACTACCTCAATGCACTGTGTAATGAATTGATCTGTATGAAAGGTATGCAAGACAAGTTTTTCACTGTACCTCGGTACAAGTGATAATAATAAACCAATACCAATATAAACAATCCAATAGCATTATTTGAAAATAATTAAAGGTGTTCTTTCTGGTATCCTGCACCAGTATCCATCTCTCAACCAGCTTCACTAAAATCATGATCTGGTTTTATCAGAGCAAGGTTGTGGGAACTTGCTCAACACAAATGACTGTCATGTTTCCCACATTACAAAACCGGCCATGCTTCAAAAGTACTTCATAGGCTCTAAAGTACGTTGGAACAGCCTAGTACCCTGGCAAGTGCTTTACAATTGCAACTGTTTACTGTAAAGTGGAAAAAATAGTTAGGATACACTGAAAATGAGGGAGTGGTTGTAAATCGGGGTTGTATTATTTTCTATAGTGCTTTCAATAATCTCAGAATGTCTCTAAATGCTTTAAATCCAACAAAATTATAATGGGATAATACTACAGACCCCCAATAGCCACCAAGGTATTGAGAAACAGATGTGCAGGCAGATTAAGGAAAGGTGTAAAAACAACAGGGCTTTGTTGTAGTGGGTGCCTTCAACTTCCCTAATATAGATTGGGACCTCCTTAGTGCAAGAGGTTTAGACGAGGCAGGACTTGTTAGGTGCATCCAGGAGGGTTTCTTAAATCAGTATGTAGATAGTCCAACAAGAGAAGGGACCTTCCTGGACCTGGGTTAATGATCCTGGCCAGGTGACCGACCTTTCAGTGGGAGAACAGTGACCACAACTCCTTGAGTTTTAAGATCGCTATAGAAAAGTATGGACCTTGTAGGAGAGTATTAAATTGGAGCAGGGAAAATTACGAGAGCATTAGGCATTAATTTGGGAGAATTAATTGGGAACAGCTGTTTTTGGGCAAGTCCACATCTGACATGTGGAGAGCATTTAAAGACCAACTGCACAGAGTACAGGACAAGTATGTTCCAGTAAAAAGGACAAAGATGGCAAGGCCAGGGAACCTTGGATGGCAAGAGAGGTGGTGAATTTAGTCAAGAAGAAAAAGGAAATGTAAGGTTTAGGAAGCTAAAATCAAACAGAGCCCTTGAGGATTATGAAGAAGCCAGACAAGAAGAAAGGAATTAAGAGAGTCTGGAGGGGCCATGTAAAGTCCTTGGCAAGTGGGATTAAATAGAATCCCAAGGCATTCTATACATACATCAAGAGCAAGAGGATAACTAGGGAGCGGGTAGGACCACTTAAGGATAAAGGAGGGAACACGTGCTTGAAGCTGGATGTTGTGAGAGAGGTCCTAAATGAGTACTTTGCATCAGCATTTACCGAGGAGAAGGACATGGAGGATAGGGAGATCAGTGTGGAGCATGCTAATATACTAGGGCATTTTGAGATAAAGGAGGTAATGATAAAGAACCTTAACGTACTCTTAAAGAACATTAAGGTGGGTAAGTCCCCAGGGCCTGATGGGATATACCCCAGGTTACTGAGAGAGGCAAGAGATGAGATTGCTGGAGCCTTGACCAATATCTTCATGTCCTCTCTAGCCAAAGGCGAGGTCTTGGAGGACTGGTGACTAGCTTATGTTGTTCCATTATTCAAGAAGGGAAACAGGGATAATCCTGGAAACTATAGACTGGCGAGTCTCACGTCAGTGGCAGGTAAGTTATTGGAGAGGATTCTTAGGGATAGGATTTATGAGCATTTGGAAAACCATGGCCTACTTCAGGACAGTAACTAATGATTGAGTTTTTCGAGGTGGTAAAGGTGATTGATGAAGGTACAGCTATGAATGTTGTCAACATGGATTTTATTAAGGCATTTGACAAGGTCCCTCATGAAAGGCTCATCTAGAAGAATAAGATGCATGGGATCCACAGTGAATTGGCAGTTTGGATTCAGAATTGGCCCACAGAAGATGGGACTTATTCCGATTGGAGGTCTGTGACTAGTGGTGTTCTACAGGGATCCGTACTGGGACCTCTGCTGTTTGATTTATATATAAACGACCTGAATGAAAACACAGATGGATGGGTTAGTAAGTTTGCAGACGATACGAAAATTGGTGGTGTTGTGGATAGTGTAGAAGAGTGGCAAAGGATACAGTGGGGTATAGATCAGTTGCAGATGTGGGCACAGAAATGACAGATGACAGTTTAACCTGATCAAATGTGAAGTATTGCAATTTGGGAGATCAAATGTAAAGGGATAGTACATTGTTAATGGCAAAACCCTTAACAGTGTTGATGTGCAGAGGGATCTTGGGGTCCAAGTCTATAGCTCCCTAAAAGTGGCTACACAGGTTGATAGGGTGGTAAAGAAGGTGTATGCATGATTGGACAAACTTGGGTTGTTTTCTCTGGAGTGGCGGATGCTGTGAGGAGATCTGATAGTTTATAAGATTATGAGAGGCATAGATGGTGTAGACAGCCGGTATCTTTTTCCCAGGGTTGAAATGTGTAATACCAGACTGCGTGAATTTAAGGTGAGAGGGGATAAGTTCACAGGCAAGTTTTTATTTTACACAGAGCGGTGGATGCCTGGAATGTGTTGCCAGGGGTGGTGGCGGAGGCAAATACGATAGAGGCATTCAAGAGGCTCTTAGATAGGCACATGAATGTGCAGGAAATGGAGGAATATGGAGATTGTGTAGGCAGAAGGGATTAGTTTAGTTGGGCATTTGATGACTAATTTAATTAGTTTGGCACAACATCATGGGCCGAAGGGTCTGTTCCTGTGTTGTACTGTTCCACGTTCCAAAATACTTTTTGAAGTAGTTCATGCAAACTCTCACTTAAAAATTTCAGGACAATTGGTTTTTAAGTGCTGATTGAGGTTCAAGGCAGTAGGATAATACCCCCATTCTACAAAATAGTACATTGGAATCTTTTATGCAGATGCTGGAAATCTGAAATATAAACAGAAATGACTGGAAACACTCAGCAGGTCAGGCAACGTATGTGGAAAGGCAAACAGGCTCAACATTTCAAATTCGAGGCTCTTCGTAATGGACTGTTGGCCGAGATTGTGTTCGTGCCTCTGCAGCAGGTCTTCTCCGGTCCAAAAAGGGTCAAGCATAGTAAGGCACTGAGGCTCAGTCAGGACTGCAGGACACCTTCAGGTCACACTCTCTGAACTTAGTACCCAAGTCTCCAGGGGCACCCACTGCGGCGACCATCCCCCACATTGTCCCTCTCTCCCTTTCCTCCCTACGTTGACTGCAGATCTCTGATCCCCAGCACCAGCAGGGACCACCACCTCTCCCGGTGTTTATTCACCGCTCTTAGGCCCGGTCACCTCGCTGCGAAACTAAATGCAGCCCCTTAGTCACAGAACAACTCACCTCAGCCGCCGTCACAGCGCTGCCACCGACACCAAACCCAGCTGCCCTACATCCCGCCTCCCCGCGTAGCTGATTGGTGGTGGGGGTCGAGCGGACGGGAAACATCGCGATCTCAATGGCTAGCTGAGCTGTCTGTTAATAGGAGCGCGGTTGCGCTCTGCGTGACGAACTCCATCGGAGGAAGGTCACGCCATGTTGGTGAGGTCTTGCCATCTTCATAAAGGAGATGGTGGGGAACAAAAACTGCAGAGTCTGGGAACACAGTGATCCTGACATGAACTCCAAAATGCCCCGCACAGGAATTATAAGAGACAGCTCAGACATTAGATGAAATTATACAGGATCTGTTATCGCAACAATGACAGATTACCGTTACGAACAGGTAAATAAATGAGAAAAGCAACAACATGCAATAATTTATAAAACCGAAAATATTGTGACGGCTGGAAACTGGATATGCATAGCACGTCCGTAGACAGGAAAACAAAATTTAGTTTAAAGGTACTGATCTGAAACGTTAATTCTATTGTTTTCTCCACAAAGGAAGCCTAACGATGAATTTCCAGCTTTTCCTGTTTTCTAATAGTAAATCGCGCAGGTTTACTCTTGGAATCACAAAGCTTTTCATTGGAATAGTTTGGAAGCGACTTATCACATACATTGAAGAGACGCGACGCAATTTGGAAGAATGAAGCTCGTAGTACTTGCCTCTTGCTAAAGGTTAAATGGTGTAGAAGGATAGGCACACAAACCTACAAAAGTAACTATACATTGATAAAATTGTAAAACAAAACAATTATTAAGGTTTGGGATGCATTTGTAGGGTAAAACTCAAATGCAGAAAAACTAGTAACACTTTAGTTAGACTACATTTGGGCCATCATGAAGCATGCCAGTCTCAAATTGATATGGATACAATAGCAATAGTGCAAATAAAGTTTTAGAATACCAGAATTAAATGCTTCTCAGAAAAAAAATGATTACATTGTGGCCACTGTCTTGAAAAGATTAAGATAGGCAAAAGTTAGAAATGGAGATGCTATCCATTATGGATTTGTATACATAACTCAAAGGGGTGGATACTTGACTAATTGGATGGCTCCACCAATTGGAGGCATAGGTACAATGGGAAGAATAACTTCCTTCTGAACTGTATTGTTGTACAGCCTTGTAATAGCAGTGGAAAATAGACCAGCAAAATCAAATTACAAGGGGAAGGAAAGAAAAATATTAACAGCTTTCATATTGCTTGAAGGTCACCCTAAACCAATGAAGTAACTTTATAGTTTTACAATGCAAAACACTAACTTCCACCAACGGTTTGAAGACAGGGAACAGTAGAAGGAATTAATGCATGAGGCATCCACAAGTTTCTGTTATGGTTTAAATTCAAATAGTGGAATCCAAATATGTATTAGAATGGAACTCTGGGAAGGTATGATCCATGGCAATGAATCCTGTAAAGGAGATATGTACCCTACAGCTTAATACTGGTTGGAGACTACCTAGCTCACAGCTCACCGCTCACCAGAGAAACAAATGAATGACAAAATGAAGTTGTATATTATGCTGTTTTATTATAACTCTACAAAGCAATGACAGGTTCTGTAGTAACAAAGTCTATCCTTTGCCTTAAGCAGACACGAATGACAAAAATCCATTAGGAATAGAGACAACCCTTATTTAGTCGTCCTGAAAAATAACCTTTTCACTTAGCCAGAAGGATGACATTGCTCCTGATGCAACCTGGCAATGTTTTTTTTTCCCATTTCAAAGAAACTTGGAAAATCAAGTTTGAAACAGAGGCACTGTTCTATCCTGAATTTGTCCAATTTTTTTCCTCTTTGAATGGCCTTTTGCAGAATGATTTCAGACTAAACAAGCTAACTTGCAACCCAATATCTTCCCCTGAACGAGCTTCTCTAATGGGTGTCTTTTGTCTGAAGGAACAATTCGATACACTTAGAAAAATATATCTTTGGTCTTCATGTTTTACATCATAATTCTTCTTAGTCACTGAAGTCTACCGGCTACAAGCTTTTATTCAATCCATCTGCAGATGTGGACACATTTGGCAGGGCTGATATTTAATGTCCATCCGTAATTGACCTGAGAAAGCTGGTAGATTGCCTCAAGCTGCTATGTCAGTATGATGTCGCTGCTCCACAATGCCGTTTTGACTCCAGGATGAAGACATAAACAGGATATCTTCAATCAGGATGCTGTGTGACTTGGAGGCGAACTTTCATTTGGTATTTTCATGCACCTGCTACCCTTATCCTTTTTGGATGAGAGAGAGTGTTGAAGCCTTTGCCAACTGCTTCACTGAATCCCGCAGATCAAACAGACTGCAGCCTTTAATGTGCCATCTGCAGTTATTTAAGCTTATTAGCGAATGGTTTGTAGAGTTTCCCTCAGATCAGCTGAACTCAAATAAAGTGGTAATAGCAGGGTCCCAGTGCTATTCTCCTTCACTGAAACTTTTCACAATGGCAACAGTAATCAGGATTTTGGTTGCTCTCCAGAGCTCAGGGTGTCCTTAGAAACGTCCCCTTCAGCTGAATCTCCAGGTTTATCACTGACAACTTCTTTCATAATTTCCAGAGAGCCATCACCAACCATACGCTGAACTTTTTCTCCTCTTGCAGCCAATATTTCTTCAATATTCCTGATGGCATCAATCAAAAGAGTAAAAATTGTTTTAAAATCATGCCTTTAACACATTTTATAACCATTATATGTGCCAAGGAAACCTTGAGTGGGGTTAAAAGATCAAAGTGGGGGGGGGGGGGGTTGCAGTCCCAGGGAGGAGTGGAGAATGCAGATAGAGGGAAAATATTGATGAAGTAGCTGCCAAGTGAGAGATTGGAACTAGTGTTTCCAGACCTGTAGCTCAGCTCTGGATGCTAGTGCTATTTGCTGCTTTCAGACACTTGGGGCTTTACTACCAATAATCTGGTTTTGTCACAGTTATGTTTATAATAAATTAGGGAAAGAATTCTAAAGTTTAGGAGAGAGTTAGCTTAAGTTACTGACATGGTAGCAATAAATAGCAAAAGTATCTAAGTGGCCAGAATTGGAGTGCAGAGATCAGAGAGGGTTGTAGTGCTGGAGGAGGATGAGAGACATACAGAAGGTTTTAGTCATAGGGAGAGATTAAAACTAAGATAAAACTTTATAATTTTGAAGTCTACTTATGGTTAACAGTAAGTAGAAATACATACAAAATTACTCCAAAACAAATTTAATTTTCACAATTTACTAAGTATATACCCAGACATTTTGCACAAATCTAGTCATTATATTACAATCCTTCCCATTAATTCCTGGCTATATTTTTACAGTTCCTTATGATCACCCTTAAGTAAAAGGAAATAGCAGAGGAAAACTATGCAATTGATTAGGAGAGTGAAACTACCGATATTGAGCCCCACTACTTTGCTGAAATTATAAGTAGAATTCAACCAGTTTAACCAAACTAATCAGGACTTACTTTTTTCCTTCCAAGTCTGAAAACCACCCCAGATTGTCAGCTATGATGTGATGATTGCTGCACCCAGGGCACTTTACGATAACCACTCCATTATGATAAGCAAGTTTGGAAATGCTCTTTGCAGATCTTGCATTGCACACCTGAAACAAGATAAAATACTCATCTGCATTGGAACAGGAAATGCCTAAATCACAGTTTACATCACCTTTCTGCCTGGTTCTATTTTCCTTTCTCTACTCGACAACTTAACCTGCCTCCCCACACCAAACCTCTCCCCTCAGCTTGTCCACTTTTCTAAACAAGCACCAGATATTAAACAAAGGTAATCAGCTCACTGGCTTCTGAATACTCCATAACTGCTTGGTGGTTAAAGAGGAACATCCCTGTCCTTCTGTTCCCTCCATAAGTGCCCCCATATTCTCATACAGCTCACAACATATAAAGAATCTTTGTGGGCAGTACAGTGGGTAGTAGAGCTGCTGCCTCACAGCTCCTATGATCAAGGTTCAACTTGACTTATGGTTTGGCTTGATCTATGTGGAGTTTGCATGTTTTCTTTGTGACTGCATGGGTTTCCTCTGAATACTCCAGTTTCCTCCCACATCCCCAAAACATACAGGTTGGTAGAATAATTTACTACTGCAAGTTGCCCTTCGAGGGCAGATGAGTGGTAGAATCCAAGGGGATGGGGTGGGGGATGTGTTGATAGGAACATATTAAGTTATGATTAGTGAAAGAACACATGCTTGATGGTGGGGCTCTGTGGGCCACTGAGCCCGTTTCCACAATGTATCTCACTGATAGCTCTCGAGGTATTCCCATCAAATCCATTCTTTCTCCTTTTACTTCGCTCTCCACTTACAATGGCCCCTTCACATTTACGTTATGTTTTGTGTATTGTCTGAACCTACACGCCACAATGCCGCTGCAAGCAAGTTTTTCACTGTACTTGCACCTCACCTTATTTGTGCACATGACAATATGACAATAAACTTAACTTGACCTGACCAAGCTACCTGCACGTCTTTGGGATGTGGGAGGAAACCCATGAAGTCATATCATACAGCATGGAAACAGGCCCTTCAGATCAACTGGTCCATGCCGACCAAGATTCCCATCTAAGCTACTCCCATTTGGCCCACATCCATCTCGGTCACAGGGAGAACGTGCAAACTCCACACAGAGAGCACCTGAGGTTGGGATCGAGCCCAGCGCATCATGGACACCAGCCTCCCCTCCTTGGACTCAGTCTTTACCTCTCACAGTCTTGGTGAAGCAGCCAGCACAATCAAAGACCCCACCCACCCGAGACATTCTCTCTTCTCACCTCTTTCATTGGGTAGAAGATACAGGAGCCTGAGAGCATGTACCACTAGACTTAAGGACAGATTCTACCCAACTGTGATAAGACTATTGAATGGTTCCCTTATACAATGAGATAGACTCTGACCTCACGATCTACCTTGTTGTGACCTTGCACCTTACTGCACTGAACTTCCTCTGTAGCTGTGACACTTTACTCTGTACTGTTGTTGTTTTCACCCACACTACATCAGTGCACTCTGTACTAACTGAATGTAACTGCACTGTGTAATGAATTGACGTGTACGATCGGTTTGCAAGACAAGTTTTTCACTGTACCTCGGTACAAGTGACACTAATGAACCAATACCAATACCTTGCTGCTCCCCCCTCCCAGTTTACACTCTGCCAATAGCGTCGCCACAGGGGGCACGGATGCAGAGGCACCGGGAGAATGCACATACACCGGGGGTAGGGGCCGTCCTCTCGCCCGGTGTCAGAGGCTCACCTTGCAGGTGTAGACCAGCTGGTAGTGGGTGGCGGCCTGGGCCGCACCGATGGCGGCCCGCAGTCTCCGGCCGCTCCACAAGCCTCTGCAGTGGGCCGGAGGCCGGCCGCCTCCGCAGCCACCAGCACGGAGAACCCCGCGCATGCACAGGACTGCGCGCCCGGAGGCCGCCGCGACCAGCCGGGAAGTCACCACTCCACCGAAACGGGCAAAAGCGAGGCCCAGACTCATCGCTTCCACTTGGGCCGCAGCTCGGTTACTATGGAAACTCCAGCGTGGCCCACGATCGTCCTACGTCACTTCCGCTTTCTCCGGGATCCCAGAGAATGTCTGTCATATCACGTGACAGTGACCCGGGTTCAGTCTCACCTGCAGGGAGCTGAGCAAAAGCAAGAGCAACCTCTGTATCCACAGAAAATTGCCTCAGCTTAATATTATTGAATATCTTTACACTTGTCTGCAATAAATTGCAACTATTATGTTTCTGCCCATTGGTTTCAAGAGAAAGTGGTTGCACCAGCGACAGATCCGCACGGCTTTGTCCCGCCTGGAACATCAGCTGTTTCTTTATCCACCGGTGGTGCCTGAGCTGCTGTGTGCTTCCACAACCTGCTGTTTATAGAAGTAATAGCATTTGCAGCATCCCACACTGCTGCCTCTGCGATATGCATCGGCTCACAGAAGTATCATGTGCACCTAGAAACCATTGTGTTTGACTTCGCAAAAATAAAGTAGTGAGGATATGTGGCTTGTCTGTAGTGGGCAAACACTAACAGTTGCAATTTAATGTAGACAGTGTAAGGTGATACACGTAGGTTGCACGGTCAAAAATAGTCCATATAGTGGGTGAGGGAACAGTGAAAGTCATATTTGGGAAGGCTGTTTATGGATGGAATTTATATATACAGTACTTCAAACTTCAGAATTTTATTATTACTGACATATGTGACAAGATAAGTTGAAAAGGAATCGATTTCAAAACAATTGAGGCCTTAATTAATCTTCTTTAAGGCATCAATTAGAATATGAAGGTCAATATTGGGTACTGCACTCTTGGAAGGATAGCTCGACTTTACACGTGCTGATAGATTACGAATAATATAAGAAATAGAAGCATATATAGGCCATTTGGGCGTTTGTACATGCTTCAGCATTCAACAAAATTAAGGCCAAATCTTTTACCTCTCTGCGACTTCCCTGCACCAATCTCATATCCCTTAATAACCAAAACTCAATTGAACTCTGTTTTAAATATGCCCAGTGACTGATCCCCCACAACCCTGTTGGAGGGTGAATTCAAAAATCTACATCCCACTGGGTGAAGAAATTTCTTTTCATTTCTTTACTGAATGGGTTATTTTGAGACTGTCCCCTGGCTCTAGACACATCAGCCTGGGAAATTTCATTCCTGCATCTACCCTCCTAAAAATGTGCATGTTTCAATGTGATTACATTTCATTCTTCTAAAATCTAGAGAATATAAACCCAGTCTGCTTAATCTCTCCTCAAACAACAAACCTGCCACCCAAGATTCAAACTGATAAACCTTTGCTGCATTCCCTCTATTACAACAATATCGTTCCTTAGATAGGGAGACCAATCTTGCAGAAATCCTCTCACCAGTGCACTATATAATTGGGGTAGGATTTCAAGTCCTTTTGAAATGAAGGCCAATATACCATTTGCCTTTCTAATTGCTTGCTGCACTTGCATGTTAACTTTCAGAGTCCAGTGTATAAGAACACCCAGGTGCCTCTAAATTTATTATCCCTTGCAGTCTCTTTGTATTCTCCTCAAAACCTACACTGAAACCCAATCATCAAGAAAACTGGATATATGACAGTTGATCCCTCATCCAAATCATTGAAGTCATCCATCTGCATTTAGTTTCTCCAGTACAGAGGAGATCACATCAGAAGCACTGCATGTAGTACACTTCATTGGAAGAAGTGCAAGTTAATCACTGCCTCAGTTGAGAGGATTGTTTGGATCCTTGGATAGTAGGAAAACCGTCAATTACCACACCTTTACATTGTCCATTTCTGACCTCCATCTCCTTCTTTCCTTCTCAGAGGATAGGTTAGAAATTAAAATGCATTACAAGTCCACAGACTCCCACAGCAAGAGAGGGGAAGATGTGTATTGTGGCAGAATCTTGTTGAAGTTGGTGGAAGTTGAGAAGGATGATTTGTTGAACAGGTGGGGTGGGATCATGGGAACTATCTGGGAGGTGACTGGGTGAGAGCAGAGGTAGGGGAAATAGGTGAGACATGGTCAAAGTCTCTAGCAACTATGGTGTAGGAGAACCCACGGTTAAGAAAGGAGGAAAACATCAAAGCCATCTGTGTGGAAAGACTTGTCATTACAGCAGATATGATGGAGCCAGGGGTGGGGGTGGTGAACTGGGAGAATGGAATGGATTCCTATAGCAGTGGAGGAAGTATAATTGAGATTGCTGTGGGAGTCTGTGGACTTGTAATACATTTTAATTTCTAACCTATCCTCTGAGATGGAAAGAAGGAGATGGAGGTCAGAAATGGACAATGTAAAGGTGTGGGCAGGGTGATAATTGACAGCACGAGTTAGACTTGACAGTATAAACCTGAGGGCTGTGGGGGTAAGAAAGAGGAAATATTGTCTTTGACTGTTTGGGAGGCAGTGGCCCAATGTTCAGTGGTGGGGTCAGATTCAGATTCAAATTAGTTTGTCATACACACTAGGGTGTAATGAAATTCCTTGCTCACAGGAAGCTCACAGTGTAAACAGTGTGCAAGGTAATAACAAATACCGTAATAAATACTGACGAGAGCAAAACAACAGGATGATGCAAAGGTGGTGTGCAGTCTGAAGTAACACAAAAAGAAATGCTAAGGTGACAATAACGGAATAACCAAGAGAGGGAGAATTAGGAGTCCGAGGATGTGGCGAGAGTGTGAGGAGAAGTTCGGCCTCTGTAAAATTGAGGCCAGTTCACCTGCCTGCCACAGGGCCGCCCTGATCAACGTGTAATGATACCGTGGATCACCCCTTGTGAGTGGAGTGCTGCATGTGTGTGGAGGTCAGGTCAACAGTGCCTCCTGGAGCAACACAGAAAGCGCTGGAGGAACTCAGCAGGTCAGGCAGCATCTATGGAAGGGGTACCGCTCCCCCAGCGCACTGTGTGCCGTTCCCCCAGCGCTCTCCGCCCCTCCATCACTGGGCGCTGCCCCCTCCGTCACTGGGCACTGGCCCCCCATCCCCCTTCACTGGGTGGCCACCCCCTCCGTCACTGGGCACTGGCCCCCCCCATCCCCCTTCACTGAGTGGCCACCCCATGTCACTGGGTGGCCACCCCCTCCGTCACTGGGCACTGGCCTGGCCTGGCCTGGCCTGGCCTGGCCCGGCCCGGCCCGGCCCCCCCCATCCCCCTTCACTGAGTGGCCACCCCATGTCACTGGGCGGCCACCCCGGATCTGTGGCTCCGGCCGGGGCGCGCCCGACCCTTTTAATTGAAGTCTCGCAGCGACGGGAAGTATCGCGAGAGTAGGAGCGGGTATTACCCGGCATCCTCCGCTCCTGCCTTCTCTCTCTCTTCCCCCCGCCATGGTGAGTCCGCGGGTTTTTTACGTGCTGGCCGCAATCCGCCGCCATCTGCCCTGCCCCGAACGCATCGTATCCTCTGGTGCCCTGCCGTCCATCGGCCGGCCGCCCGCTCCACCCACGGTCCGGAATTAGGCCGCGATGGTGCCGTGAAGCTGAAGTTTGGCAGGGGTTCAGGTTCGGAGCGGTTGGGGTTGCGTCGCCATTTTACGGGTTGTGTGTACCGGTCGGGCGGCCGGTTGCAGCCGGGCCCTGGTGGAGGGGGTGACCGGTTGGTGCCCAGCTCGGGGGTGGGGAGTGAGGGGGGGCAGGCTGGTGCCCTGCGCTGCTCTGCTCGGGGCCGGCCGGTTGGTGCCCTGTAGGATGCCACCGGGCACCGAACCGGTCGCTACTGATTCCACAGTGCCGCAGCAGCAGCGTGAAAGTCAGGACCCAACGCCTCTCACCTGCGGCCCAGTAACTCAGGCCGCGCCCCGGGGTTGCGCCGTTGAGCCTCTAGGGCCACGTTGTGTGTAGGTTTGAGTCCGGTGCCGGGGCGAGTCATGTTTGGGTCTCGTTAGAGGGGATGATTTAGGCTGGAAATGCCGCATGAGGCCTGCGGATCCGCCGCAATTCATGCGGGGAATCGGGGTCCACAAGTTCCAGGCCTGCGGATGGGCGAACGGAGCGGTTGCTTCTCCGGTAAGATGCCACATAACGGGTAGAGTTGAAGCTCATGACATAAAAAGGGGGTTTTGTTAGCGTGGGTACCGAATTGGTATCGGACAGTAGTTTGAACAATAAACTGAGAGAAGTAGTTGAGTTATGAAGTGGAGCGTTTTGGGTGATGGTTAATTCTGCTGTATCATGAATTTGATTTTCCCCTTTTTCAGCCGAAAGGGAAGAAAGCCAAGGGCAAGAAGGTGGCCCCAGCCCCTTCTGTTGTCAAGAAGCATGAGGTGAAAAAAGTCGTAAACCCTCTGTTTGAAAAGAGACCCAAGAACTTTGGGATTGGTGAGTTCTGCGTCTAGTCAAAAGTCTGGGAGACTACAATGAACAAATGTGAATCAGAAGCCGAGGGCATTGATTGTACTGAGCCACTGATTTAGTTTCATCGGCCGGGGTTATGCTTTCTATTCCTGTACGGCCAGTCTTCCCTGATATGATCAAAGGTTTAATTGGGTGTCCAGAGGGAAATGCTTTTATCTGCAGTAGGTGGTAGAAGTTTGAAACTCGTTCTGTAAACAACTGATGGTAGATCAATTGTCAGATTTTGTTCTGGGCTAAGTTTTTGCTTATCAAGGTGTTCATACAGGAATAAACAGGTAAATGGAGTTAAGTTCTTGTTCATTGAAATTTGGAACATGGCTTTAATGTACTGCCTTTTTGGTTAATCTATAATCCCAGGGAAAGTTACCTATTTTGTTATTGGCAGGGATTGAATTGTGCTGGTGAGGTTGGAGGTTTAAGGCCTGATCCAGCTTTAATTAAAACTTCATAAGGGATGTTTGTTGCAGCAGTTCAGAACTCATTGCAATATCTCAATTTTTCTGCCTGTAAAAGGTTGCTGTAGGTGTTTGCATCTGAATTGCTCTTCATTGTACACCAAAGAAATGGAGGGGGGGGGGGTGCTGGTAAGGGATATTTGAAACTGAAGGCATCGGAGGTCAGTTGGCCTATAGGAGTGGAGGCATTTGTGTGGGATATAATTACAGCTAGGATGGAGTCCTGGAGTTCATTATTCCCATTCTTTCTACAGGTCAGGATATTCAGCCCAAGAGGGACCTGACAAGGTTTGTGAAGTGGCCACGATATGTTCGGCTACAGCGCCAGAGGGCAATCCTGTACAAACGTCTGAAGGTGCCTCCTGCAATCAATCAGTTCGCCCAAGCCTTGGACAGGCAGACTGGTGGGTCCTAGTGTTATAGGAAGCTTTGAAAGATGCCAAAGGGAATCTTACCTGATGCACATTTCTCTTCCCTTGCCTCTATGGTGTGGATTCTGTTTCTGGGTCGTAAGGAAATTGTCCATTCCTGTTTTCTCAGAGCATGCAGGGAAGGGCCAATAGGTTGGGACCCTCAGAGCTTGCAGATGATGTAAACAGAATATTTGCTATCTGAGTCTAACGGATGACATTTATCCACCAAGATCGCTGATGCACTCTTGAGTCCCTCTATCCCAGCAGCAGCTCTTAGCACTTTAATACTTTTCCACCCCCTTCCCCCAACTCTGGTTTAATGCTGCTTCCTCTTTGCAGCCACCCAACTCTTCAAACTGGCACACAAATACAGGCCTGAGACTAAACAAGAGAAGAAGCAGAGGTTGCTGGCCCGGGCTGAGCAGAAGGCAGCTGGGAAGGCTGATGCTCCCACAAAGAGACCTGCTGTTCTCCGATCAGGTGAGTTAGATTTTGTGCTTTTGTTTAACTTCTGACATTGGATGCAGAAGCAACTGGCATTCTTGACTGTAAAGTGAGAGGAAGGATTGACATTTGTACTGATATTAATCACTGACAATGAAG
>JAUZTB010000069.1:19109356-19120387 GCA_034780895.1 Rhynchobatus australiae
AACAGTAACAGTGTGCCAGTCTCAACAATTATCAATAAAAGTGGGCAGTCTGCACGGTTATTAATAATAATGTGCCAGTCCCAATGACTAACAGTAAGAGCATCAATGGGAGACATATTTAATATGCTCCATTGAGAGAGACAGACTTTGAGCAGTGTTTGGATACTGATGTAAAAAAAACACAAAGTGAGGAAGCTACCTTCTCACCCACAGCTCCTGGATTACCGATTCCTCCTGAAGGACCTTGTGGACCCTGCAATTGGAAGAACACATTGGAGGTTAAAGTAGACTAGGAAAGGGGTTGAGGGCAAGGTTCATTCTCAACCTTGGCATTTATATCAATAAACATCTTGTGTCCTACTCTTTTATTTTCTATCTCAAAGCTGGATTGTGTGGTCATCATTCACCTGAGTACAGCGCCAATATAGCAAACATAGTGGAGAGCTGCTACTAATGTCCTTCACTGCTGCAAATGCTAAGTGCTTTTATTCAGGTCAGTAGTTGTTAATCCGCAGTATCTCAGTACTCTGGGAAGTATTTTCTAATCCTACTTACAGACCGTCTCCTTCTCTCTACCTCCCCAATAACTCGCGAGCTAAATACATCATCCAATATGACACTGAATCACCCAAGCAAGGGCCCCTTTGGTTTCTTAGTCTATGCTTAATTGACTGATGTCAACTGGGGAGCTACAGTGCTACTACAATTGGCCTCAGTGCCATCCAGGTATTGGTAGATGTCAGAGGAAAGCGGACTTGATTAAACAGTGAGGCTGTGGTCGTTAACAAAATCCCACTGACATTCATTGTATAATCTTACATGAGGTATTGGGTGGTTCTAGCACCAAGAAATAGTTAGCCCAGGGGGAATCAGGGCTGGAAACAAGGTAAAGAGATGGAAAAAAATGATACTGAGGAAGGCAATGTTATTCTACCAACTACTTGCAAAACAGGTAGAATATTGATCAGATACAGAGTAAGTTATCTCTGCAATGTCCCAGCGAAATCTCTCTGGAAGCAAAATCTCTTTGGGATTGGCCCCTATTGCCCTGGTTGACTCTTCTCTTCAGTAGCAATCCAGCCTCTCTGACTGACAATTTTGTTGATAGGAAGATGTTGATAGGAAGATGGTTGATAGTCTGTTTTGTTGATAGGGAGATGGTGCTGGTCAAGTTATTGAAGAAAGGATCTGGGAAGACTTAACAGGAGGCTGATTTGAGGGTGGGTTGACTGGCATGTTCCATTGTAAAAAGCTTCCACTGATGTTCACTGGCGTCTGGTCTGGTGTAACCATCATCCCACAGTTCTAGTTTTTGTTAAGACTTAATCTTCTATTTCAGCAGAGGTCTAATTAAACTGAAGGATGAATGTATGAGGAGGAAAGGAATAGAAAGGCATGCAGACTGGATGAATTTGACTTTGAGGTTACTGTGGAGGATATATGGTTTAAAGGATGACTACTTACATCTGCTCCTGGGGCACCAGATGGGCCTCTGGGTCCTGGTGGGCCAGGAGGACCCTGGTAACAGAAAATATTGGACAAGTCAGTCACAGGACCATCACTAGTCTTTGAGCCAATTTTAAAGTTGAAAAGCCTCAGAGGACATAAAGGCGGTTGCACTTACCATTGGTCCAACATCACCTGTTTCACCTTTCTCACCCTGAGGACCAGGTAACCCCTGTAAAAGATTTGAATGCACCATGGTTATTATCTCGCAGGGAAACATAGCTCAATCCCACAGCCCAATATTTCCCACGTGGAACATGAGGGTGAGGAGTAGGTAGGCGGAGTTGCGAAGTGTGGTGGGGGTAGTTAATGAACATGGGCTGAGTCTTTCGATGGCTCCAAAGCTACAAGGTTCACCACCAATGGCCCTCCTCCCATAGTACCTCCACTCCTCCCCTGGAACACCCCTCAACTCCTCCACCATAAAAGTTGCTAATAGTGAGCATCTCATCATAAAACAGTGAAGAGTACAGACATCAAGATAGGAATGGGACACTTAGCTTCTCAAACCTGTTCTGTAATCCTCTGTTTGATCAATGACATCTCCCTTGTCCCTCCCACTCCCTCCAATATGTACCCACCCTATCAATTTCCCTTTTAACACCTTGTAAACTTCAATCAAGTCACTATGATACTTTCTGAATTCTTGGAAAACAATCCTAGTTTCTATAATCCTTCCTTGTAAGTTAACTCCTGAAGACCATGTATCATTCTGCTAAATCTATGATGCAGTCCCTCCAAAGATGTGGACCAACCAGGAGTGTGGTTAGATATAGCGTAACTTCCTTCTTATCCACTTGTTCTCTGGAAGGTAAAGGTCAGCATTCCATTATTCTTCTCAATTAGTGATTAATAGACATGAATCCTCAAGTCGCTTTGAACTGTAATACTTCTAACCTTTTGCCTACATTGGAAGCCAATCACACATTTGCATAATCTGTGATACCTCTTTGTAATTTAATATTTTGATGCTTAGAATACTGCCTATTTGTGTCACAGACAATCTTGCATATTTAGCTTTCAATCCTATGATCTATGCCATTTATAATTATTGAGGTTGGTTGGTGTCCCAACATAGATTCTTTTGCGACACCTTGGATTACTGCCAAGTTGAAGAGCTGCTTTCTTTTCTGCTGCTCATTTCTCAACCAAGTCAATAATTTGCCTTCAATTCAGTGAGTTTCAAATCTAGACACAGTCTCCTGTGAAAGGCATCTTTAAGTGCCTTCTGGAAGAACTATGGACATTTCCCTGTCCACTCCTCTCTTCAAACAGTTCCATTAAGTTCATCAGGTATGAGCTACACATTACAAATCTCGGCTGGCTTTGACTGATTTACAACATATTTTCAAACGTCATGTGTTAGTTATTATTTCCTGTCAACAGATGTTAGGCCATAAATCTCAAATTCCCTGGCTTCCCTCTTTCAACTTAATCCGCGACGTGACGTGCAGTTTTCCAAGTTAGAGGAATAATTCTCAATTTGATTGAACTTCGGAAGATTATATGAACACCAACAATGGTCATGCCAATTTCATTTAGAATCCAGGAACAGAAGCAAATTGATCCTTGGAAAGTATTTTTCTTTTTCTTAATTCTATTTAACAATTCTATTTCTTAATTCTGACCATAAAATTTCCCCTCTCAATTATAATTAATTAAATCTTCTCTCATTTTGTTCTGAATCACTAAGGCCACCATTCCCTTTACATTTCCATACCTTTCCCATAGATCTTTCAACCTAGCATATTTGGTTTCCAGTCCTGACCATCTTGTAGCCTTGTCTCAGCAAGGTTACCAGCTACCACGTCATACCCTACAAGTTCAATTTGTGCCTGCAGCTCATTCAAATTGTTCCTTTCACTCAGTGTTTTTATGTAAAGAACTTTTATAGTTTTGCACTATCTAGAAACCATACTTTTCTATTTTTATTGCCCAAGGACTGGTAAGTAGGCATGGTCTTTAGGCCTGTTGACAAAATGGTAGACAGCCTCCTTTACACACCTGCACTTAGATCTCGACATCTTTACTACAGTGCATAGCTCAAAAATGGACTCAATGCTTCAGCTGCGTCCAGACCAGTAACTATAAGTGTTTACTATTATTGTTTATTTCCTCTGTTAATAAACCCAGGAATCACATATGTGTTTTATCAACTAGACCCTGCCATCCTGAAGCTCCTCTTTCCCAACACTTTCCCAGCATTGCAAAAATGTTTATATTACTTGTCCTTATTTTCCCTTCCAAAATGCACATATATACTGCCCTCCCATTTTTAACAGAGTGAACCGTGCAAGATTGCAACAGTCTGCTGTCTTAGCCACAGTGTTTAATGCACGGAAGCAGGTCGCCACGTGGAGTTTATTAATAACAAATCAACTTCTAAAGGAGTCACGGAGACTGGAGCTGCTCTGTAACTCAGTGCCCATTTTTGAGAGACGTTACGCAAGTTTTGTCTCTGACATTATACAGATGAGTTGAATCATACGAATGGCAGCTACTGTGCTGGGCTGCAGTGTCAGAGAAGGAGTGCTCCAGCCTATAATGGCCATCAACCATGAGGCCCATCTTGTCCAATGTCCGTGATCAAGGCTGCCCTCTATCTCCAGGGCACACAGAGCTGGGTAAGGTTAGATGTGTCCGAGTTGCCATATATCCTTGTCATTGATAACACTGAAAAAAATGGCTCTTATTAAGATTGTAAATACGATTTCCTTGGACATGTCTCTGATGTCGCTGGATGCTTTTGTAAGAGAAAATGTGCAAATTAATCTCAGTGACATTTCAGATAGTGGCAGGTGACATCATTGCACCTCTCAACCCCCTATAGCAACCTTTAACCTCCCTCTTCTGAAAATTAATACACTTCTCATAGAAAAGAGCTTTGCTCCTTCCACAGACTGATAATTAGTAGTAAGAGATTTTCATTGTCCACAGTTGATTACAAATCTGCAGATCACTCAAGTTTCATTCAAGAGTTTTTCAGCTAATACAATAAAGCAAAGGTTCTGAAATGAATGGGCAACTTGTGGTGCTTCAACCTTCTGGGTGGTGTACAATAAGGATGGACTAAAAAAGACTTCCAGTAACGTACCTGAAGACCAACTGGACCAGGAGGACCAAGGAAACCCCTTGGGCCTTCATCACCTTTCTGGCCAAAGAGACCTTGTTGCCCTCTGGGACCAGGTTCACCATCAGCACCCTAAAACACAAGCAGGGCAGGACAGTCAGAACTCTCACTGTGAACTCCACTTCTCAGGAAATGGTCGAGTTGTAAGGAATAACCACTGTACTCACAGCTGGTCCAGGTTGTCCAATGGGGCCTTGAGGACCTGAAGGACCTGGCGGACCCTGCAAATAGAAGATCAGAAAGGCATTAGTGAGGGTTACTGTATCGAACACAAGATCACTGCTATAAAACAGGGGCCTGGGTAAACACACAGTGAAATACATCTTTTGCATAGAGTGTTCTGGGGGCAGCCCACCTCGCTTCTGGCACCAACATAGCACGCCCACAACTTCCTAACCTGTATGTCTTCGGAATGTGGAAGGAAACCGGAGCACCTGGAGGAAACGTATAAACTCCTTACAGACAGTGGCCAGATTTGAACCCGGGTCGTTGGCGCTCTGAAGCATTATGCTAACCACTACACTACTGTGTAGTCACAGGGAGACTGGGGTGTCTGTGGCCCCTCTACCCATGTTAATGCAGATGAACAAGAGCCCCAAAAGACCTTCACCCCTCATCCCTTGCCATTTATCTTGGGACAACTTGGGGAGTAAAATTCAACTATGGATTAAATATAGAAGTAAGCAAAGAAGAAAAGCAGGGGATTTAACATGCAGCCTCAGTAATACTTGTTTTGTGTCTTTAGCTCCTTGATGTGGACAGATCCATTCACCAGATATCCAAGCTGGAATGAGAGGAACATTCCCTTGAAAGTTGCACAGCACAATGCCATGGAATTATCCTGTTCAAAAGTCACTGCAGAGGATTCCAATCAAGCCAGGATCAGTCCTCTACTGGAGCCAAGCTCATCTTTCTCGAGCACAAGACTTGGCAACAGAGCAACATCTCAATGGCCAAAGCCTGCCTTCTGAATTCAAATACTTCATCCATTATGATTAGTTAAAGGCCACACTTTTTCCCTCAGCTCTTCCACGACAGGAATATTTGCACTTATGCAGTGCATCGCATGACCTTGGGACATCTGAGAGTGAGCTACAGCCAATGAACCACTTCTGAAGTGCAGTTAATGTTGCATGGAATATAGCTACCCATTGCAAACAGCAAGCTCCCACAGACAGTAATGTGATCATCTGCTTCAATAAAGTTGCTGGAAGGGTAAATACAATTCCCCTGCCTTTCATTGAATTGGTGCTGTGGGATGTTTATGTCTACCTGTGAGTAGGCACTAGTTTAATGTCTCATTTGAAAGGGAGCACATCCCAGAATACTGCAAGTCCTCAATGCTTGAGTGTCAGCCTAGAGTGTAGTGTGCAGGTCTGGATCAGGATTTAACCCACGTCCTTCTGATTTAGAGTTAACAGTGCTCCAGCTGGGCCACAGCTCATGCTTCAGAATGCATACGTACACATACAATGCATACACATGGAGGGGTTAAGGGGGGGGGGTTAACGTTCAGTTGCAGTGCTTTGTGAACGGTGTTTGGATCGGAATATTATTTTAACCAGTGACGAGTCGATGACCATTTTACCATGTGGGGTCAGGCAGAACAATGTGATCAGGTCCATCAGAGACATCTTAATAACCCAGTGAACAAGGTCCCACAAGTGCTGGCTTTGACCTACTAAGAATTTCTCTTGCATCCTTAAGTCAGAAGACTCTGGATTCTACCCACAAGAGCCTGGAGTGAATAATGCTGATATGAATATTGCAGGAGCACCATGCTATCCGGCTCATTCTGGATGAGGTGGTAAACAGAGATCCTGTTTGCTTCCTCAGGTGTAAAGGATCCCATGACATTATCGTGAAGAAGGGAGTTCTGGGCTATATTTATTCATAGCCCATCATCATTAGAAACAATAGGTTACCTAGTCACTTAATACATTGCAATCTGTGGAAATGTGTGGGCACTTCTGGTATCACATGACTGATTACACTCCATCAGTGGGTTTTGGCCAGGAGGTGCTCTGGACCATTGTCAGATCGCACCAATAAATGCCACTTCTTTCTCTTGACATGGCAGCATCTCATTTCCTGAGTTTACTTTGTGAGAGGTTTCTCCCAGGGTGACAGAGCCCCCGACCTCCAACAGTGACAGCTCTAATTATCTTAACATGGCCATGACTGAAGGACCCATGTGTGCAGACCTGAGAACGTTGTCTGATGGACAACCTGCAGTGGGAGCAAGTCCTGGCTGAGCTGAGCAAACCCCAGCCAGGCCAGGACCCTCCTGTTCGGAACCAGCATCACTTTCAGAATAACTGCATCTCTGGAATGGTATTTCTCACCTGCTCGCCCTTGTCACCCTTGCTGCCTTTTTGTCCTGGCTCACCAGCTTCACCCTGTTTGGGAAAAAAAAGGAACATTCTGAGATCATCAGCCTTTAAAAGAAAACTATTCAAACCTGCCAATGTGAGTCACTCCCAGTATCCCTCAGTTTCTCTACACACTTCCAGTATCCCTCAGTCCCTACGAACACACTCCCAATATCCCTCTTTATCTGAATTCACTCCCTATAACACACTCCCAATACAGTAGGCTCTGATAATCCATCATCCTTTTGGAATTTTGGTGGTGCCAAACTGATTTTCCAGACTATTGGATTTTAATTCTATAAATACTCTACGTCTTAATTAAGATTTTTGATCAGATATTACACAGTTGTATAATAAATGTTCCTATGAACTCTGTAGGTTTAAAGGGAACAAGGAACAGGGGCCTGGTGAAATTGGATGCTGAACCATCAGGACTTCCAAAAAAAATCAGATGATGGATTATCGGAGTTTTATGTAACACACTTCTAATATCCCTCGCTCTCTGTAACACACTCAGTTTTCATCACTCCCTGTAATACACTCCCAGTATTTCCTGCTCTTTGTAACCCACTCACAGCACCTCTCACTCTCTATAACACACTTGCAGTGTCTCTCACTCTCTGTAACCCATTCACAGTGTCTCTCACCCTCCATAACCTACTCTCAGTGTCTCTCACTCTCTATGACTCACTCCCATTTATCTAGAGATTGATTTTACTTGGAATAGTTAATTCAATTTGTGTATTAATTCATAAACCAACGTTGGTTGGTGCTCTTCACTCCTTCCAAAATTAACCAAATGACTACTTGAATCTTTGACATTCCCACAGTAATTCAAAACTCTGCTGCCATATCCCAACTTCACTCACTGTTTACCTTGCACCAAATGCCAATTTTAACCAATTCAAGTTTTGAGCTTACGTCTAAATTGCCCGATGGTTTTGTGCCTCCCTGTCTTCGTAACCTTCACCTCCTCGTCTCTTTGAAACTTCCCAGTCACTTCTGAGACAAAGCTTCTCAACATCCACTCCACCACCACCACCTTGACTCGGTACTCACACTTGCAATGCACCTCAGCCAAGTACCTCATCATGCTTTTTATGTTAAAGGGCCAACAACAGTACAGGTAGTTTAATAAATAGATAATTAGAGTTATACAGCACAGAGACAGGCCCTTCGGCCCACTGAGTCTGCACCAACCATCAACTACCCACTTGTACTGATCCTACATTAGTCTCATTTGTTTATTCTCTCCACATTCTCATCAATGCCCCTAGATTCGACTACTCACCTACACACTGGGGGCAATTCACAGTGGCCAATTAACCTACCAACAAGCATCTTCTTGGGATTTTGTAGTGCTTGTGGTTTGAGGAAATGTTGAAGAGAGAGGGGGCAGTTGCTGGGTTGAATTAGTCAGGCCTCAGGGCATGGAGATGATGATGATCCAACATCACCCCAACCCCAAAGATGATGGTTGGGGTGATGTTGGATCAGAGGTCAGGAGGCGGGAATCAGTACTTCAGGGAACAGAGTGTGGGTCTGACCTTGAGGATGGAGTTGAATGTTCATTACTGGGGGGTGATCAGGAGTTGGTGGAGCAGGGTTGGTTACATCCAGGTTGGGCCTGAGTACACAGATAAGCAGAAAGGGGCATTTTATATTGGAGTCTCTTCCAGTTCAGCGTTAACAAAACATGGTTTTGCCAAGTGAGACCTCCAACCAATGATTAGTGGTCCCGCTTGGAACAACATGATTCAATTTCTCACCCAGCTTTCTGAAAGGAACATTGCACATCAAATGACATTATTGAAGCATGCTGATCACATGATCAGCACAAGGATGAAACAAGATCAGGGGTACCCCCATCAAGCTTATGGTGCAGATGGAGAAATATGACATATCAAAATATTGCGGATCCCCACAATGAGAGGAAGATAATGGGATCTGGTATCAAGTTCCACCACTTGAATTCCCTGTTGGTTAATTAATGGCAAAAGACTTGTGGGCCATAGCTCTGAAGTCTCTGCAAACTAGAAATGTTTTCTCTATATTTATTCTATCAAAGCCTATACCTCTGTATTCTCTGTTTGAGAGACAGCAGACCCAGCCCAGTCAATCTTCCCTGTTGGTTAAAAGTCTCTTAGTTCATGAGTTAACCTTCAAAATCGCCTTAACCCCTGGAATGATGCCCAGTGCTCCAAGAATGATTGTAGGAATGTTTTTGTGTAAGTTTACCATTTCATTTTTCATTTTGATCTGTCCAGGAATGAACCCTGAGATTGGTTTGCATTTCCTATAAACCCACATTACTTTTAGTGTCTCTTCGCCGTGTACATACCTTGTCTCCATCTTCACCTGGTGGACCTGCTGGTCCTGCTGGACCTGGGAGACCTACAGGACCCTGGATTCCATCTCGACCAGCTGGACCCTGAGGTCCTTTCTCACCCTGCAAGTGGAATAAAGAGACAGGAGCAATGACAATCGACGTACAACCCAGACAATTTGTGTAACACTGACAGGCTACTGTAGGTTTTTGACTCTCAGACTCCATCGGTTTTCATCTAATGATGAGTAAAGGAATCAAAGTCCTGAAACACTGATGACAGTGTGGACAAGTCAAGGCACCCACTGTAGTTACAGTGTATAAAGAGCAAGGCACCCAGTGTAGTGATGGTGCAGAGCAAGGCACCCACTGTGCTGAATATGTATAGAGAAGGCTCTGAATGTGGTGACTGTGTACACAGAGCAAGGCACCCAGTGTAGTGACTGTGTATACAAAGCAGGGTGCTCAGTGTAGTAATGGTGTAGACAGAGCCAGATGAAGGCTGTGGTGACAATGTACATTGAGTCAGGTACCCAATGTAGGCAGAGCAGTGATAGTGTGGTATTCTGATTGTTGCACACAACACAGTAAGTTATATTGACCATGTACACTGTTTGCATTGTTTCAGTCAGGACAAGCTGTACTTACAGGGGCTCCCTTTTCACCAGAAGGGCCTGGAGGTCCCTGAGGTCCAGGTCGCCCAGGGAGACCAATTGGCCCTGCTGGTCCAGCCTGTCCACGGTCACCTGGAGAACCCTGTGGTAAAAGAAAAGCAAGGTTAAAGGTTAAAACCATGCAACATTATCAATAATCCTGAATTTTACAGGTTCAATTATGGGAAATATTGAAGGGATTTAAACCTTCTGATGACTGATCGTCCAGGTTGGGAGGGATAGTGAGGTGGAGGAGAGCCATGGGAGATTCAGTGTGAGCAGGTACAGAGACCCTCTGCTGAGCGAGTGTCCATCCACCAACCTGTCTAATGCTGAATCCAATCTTTAAGTGGAGAATGCAGAACCCATTTCATGATGTGATGATCTTGTTTTGACCTTACCCCTGTTCTTGTATGTCTGGTGCTATTCTTGAGCTACTTGAAGGTATGTGACAGGCTTCTCAATTCATCTTCTTCAACCTAATGATCTACCTTTTCATAATCACTTACCATATGTGGATCATGTTTTGTCACTCAACAGGAACTCAGGAAGTAGTGAGCTCCTATATGAGACCTTAAACGTCTCTTTACACCAATCCCCAAACTTCCTGCTTGACATTGGTGTAAAAGTTCCAACTGTGTGTTGTTGAGGTGTAGGTTGTCATCAGAATTGGTCACTGGCAACTTACACACACAATCCGTGATCACTTTTTCAAGAAGATTCAGATTCACAGGCTCAGGATTTTCTGATGCACTACTGATCTGAGACTTCATGCCATGAGTCAGCACTAAGGAACTTGCATTGCATTTCATTTTACAACAGTTTCAAAATTAGACCCTGCTTTGTCAAAACCACCAGTCCTTCAGGACTGGTCTGGAGATTCCAGGAACTGAAAGATGTGAATTTTTGTGTATTTTTTTGGTAAAACGTGTTTTTAGATGTAAAAATAGGATAGATGGGACAAATGAAAATGCTATTTAATTAGGTGTGGTAGTTGGAGGTGGAAGACAAGTCATGAGACTGCCACCAGGCAAAATCAGAGAT
>JAUZTB010000069.1:19235410-19245612 GCA_034780895.1 Rhynchobatus australiae
GAGTGAATTTCCTGCCATTTTGTTTGTAGAATCTATCTTGTGGGTCAAGGTGCTGGTCACAAATAGCTCCAGCTGCATTTATTGGCTAGGTTAAACCCTAATAGTATTTTGACTATTAGCGCAGTGAGTTTAGAGTAAGATGGATTCCTTATACTGTTGGAAATGCAGTAATATACCTCTGTCCTTCAATCTCTGCCCTACATAGAGCAACAAATCTTCATGAAAATATTGCCATTCCTTGACAGTAGCAAGAACAAATGGAATTTTTGGCTTGTAATCATGATTCCCATTGGTTAGCACCTCTCAGCCAGCACATGGCAGGTATCTGGCCAGGTTTTTGTTGCTATAATTAATGGATCAAAAACCTTTATCATAAGACTGAACCTTTCTGAACAGCTCTGTTATTAGATTAGTCACCTCTACATCAGCACAAGAATAACTGCCTCAGGCATATACAACTGCATACACTAAATGAAGACTGGCAGACCTCAGCAAGAGGGCGAGATAGATCATCCATTCAGCAGTTCTGCCTCAAGATAATCCCACGGCCTAGTTTTTTTTGCACCCATGTAATATGTTCTGCCATCATAGAACATGTTTGTTCATGGAGTCTCCTCCCCCATTTGGGTTGTTTAATTGTCCATCAGCTGACAGGACTGCAGGGGTTTGGTCTGATCCCTGTTGGAGCACTCAGCTATCACATGTCACTTCCGCTGCACATCTTCACCTGGCTGGTACCTAATTCTTCGATATACTTAGTGCTGTTCCTCATATGCTTCACTGCACTCTTCACTGGATTAGGTCCCCAGATTGATGGTTATGGTGTATATCCAACTCACAGCCTACCTTCCCACATGCCTTTGTATAATTATCAAACAAAGACACACTATAATTAGTCTCCTCATACAAATCATTATATAGCTTGAAAATAAATGAGCTTCAAGTATTTCAGTACTCCACAACTTAAAATTTGCCAAACCATTTATTTCTATTTCCCATCCATTAACCATATGGTCACTCTTCTCCAGAGGATCTTTCATATTACTAATTAACCCTGTTTCATAACACAATATTAGTTGTACAATATGCTATTGTCCAATTGGTTCCTTGACACATTGATCTGGAAGTGGACTTGAATGCTTTTCATGGACTTCCCAAGGGCACAGGACAAAAGTTAAGGTAAGTACTTTTACCTAGGAAAAGTTGTGAGACAAACAGAATTGGTCTTACCTGGGTACAACTGTTTAGTTGGTGCACTAAGCTGGGCCAATTTTGTGACCTTATAGGCAACATCTGCAGTTTTGGTCAATTTTCTGTTGGGACAAAGTCCTGTTATTTTCTGTATTCCATCGGGTAAAGTGTGAAGTTCTAGAATTTTCAGGATGTCCACTGGCTCCACTGTTGAAAAAAGAGAAGATAATTAGAATTCAACTCACCCCAAGCTCTCTGATAACCTGTTTCTCCTTCCTTTGGTTAAACCCACTTTTAATTAGACTTACAAAGTTTCTATTTCACTAAAAGACTTACTGTTTAAAGGGAACATGTGAATGTAAAAATTTCACTCAGAGATATCTTTTAACAACTGACTTGGTAGAAGCCGGAATCAGTGAAGCCCCCAGTGTTGAGTGAGCCCACTGGCCCACTGTGATCGTGCTAGGTTATTGAAAGAGTCATGCAAATCTCACTCCCCTACACTTCTCATAGCCCTGTTCAATTCCCCCTTCCAGTAGGTATGAAAACTGTTGCCAGATAGTGCATTCCTTATCACAGAAAGCAGGTACAATAGTGGTGTTTAAGAGGCTTTGGATATGGATCATGTACAAACAGAAGAGATTTAATTTAATTTAGCATCATGTAGAACAAAGACACAGTACGCTGAAGGGCCTGTCTCTGTGCCACACTGTTCTATGTTCCTGATCATACCACAAATAAAGTTCCTTCTTTAGCTCCCGTCTGGTTTGTTTGGGAATTATCTTAAATCTGTATCTTCTGGTTACGAACCCACCTACCCGTGGAAGCATTTCTCCTTATTTATTTATCCGTCATAACTTTGTATAGCTTGAAAAATTCCCCTCCAATAAGCCCCAGTTTCTCCAGGTCTCCAATGCAATTCCCTGCAAGGAGGAGACACTAATTTCAAATTCTTAAATACTTAAACCACACTTAACCCACATGATCTTCTATACTCGAGGGAATGCAACCCTGGACTGTTCAAAAAAAAATCTCTGGGGAAACAGCAGCTCAGGCAGTACCTGTGGAGGGAAAAGGTCAGTTGATATTTTGGGCTGAAGGGTCTCAGCCCGAAACATCGACTGCCCATTTCCCTCCACAGATGCTGCCTGACCTGCAGAGTTCCCCCAACTGTTTGTTTTTTGCTCCAGATTTCAGCATCTGCAGTCTCTCACATCTCCTGGACTATTTAGTCTGTCCTTCTAGTTTAACCCCAATTGTCTCATTATCATACATGTGCCTATGCCTCCAAGGCCAGTTTTTCCTATATTCATGTGACTGCATTTCAAAAGTCCTTTGGAACATCTTGAGGCCATGCACTACAGAAACGCAAGTCTTTATTTCTTTGTATATCTTTTTCCTAAATCAAATACAGTGCTCCTGGTGGGTCTAACCATGGCTCTATGGTAACTGTAATGTAGCATCAGGTTTATCATCACTTACTTATATTTTGAAATTTGTTGTTTTGTTGCAGCAGTGCAATGCAAAGATATAAAACTACCTATAAATCACAAAATAGATAAATAATGCCAAAAAAAAGGAATAATGAAGTACCCCTGTGTTTTCAAGGGACCTGGAAAACAATGCTAACATTTCATTAGCCATGTAGATAGTTTGATTTGATGGGAGAGTCCACAATGGATTACTTTGACACCACTGGCTGATGGACTGACTCTGTGATAGAATAATCAAACACACACTCTGGTTGGAATGATGGAGGTCATTAAGCAAAGTTTTCTCAAGCCCACTAACTTACTTCAGAGCCTGAATCCTTCATTTTCTTTCCAGCTGTTTCTCATGCACAGGTGTGCCTGTTTAAACTGCATTTATCTTCCAGCCAATCTCAGATCAAGGAGTTCAAAGAGCTAAGGTACAAGCCTGCAATCTTTCAAATAATACTCACTACCCAGGACTGAAGTTACAATAAATAAACCACAAATCAAATGAAAAGCAACAACTCATTGCAGTCTGGTGTGACACTGTATGCTGGTGTTAGCTCCTGTTACATGCACAACACAAAGCAATTCAAATGGACCAATCCCCTCCCACTTGGTGCTGTACAGACCATGTGTGCCCCAGTGTCAGCTCCTGTACATGTCCTCTGCATCACAGCCCCAAGTCTCACAACCTGCACAACACCTGTCTGCAAACTACAGCTGCTTCCACATTCAAAGCTCGACTCCACCAGTGACTTTGAAAGCAGAACAAACAAGTTTGAAAAAGCAGGTGTTTTGCGGCAATAATAGTGTCTGTTTCACAGGGCTGCTCACTATCCCAAACTTACTGCTTCAAAGTAAGCAGACATCCGGCTGGCTGAGACTGCTCTGCCAATAACCCACTTCATGTCCGTGAAACTCCATTACTGCCCAGGTCTTTTGTTCCAGTTAGATATACTGTTCCTGGCCCAATAAACAGCACTGGGGATTTGATATCGCTTTCAAAATAATTACATCGCAGAACTGCTGAGACTGACTGCATTCAAAGACTCACAGTTGTGCTCACAGGAAATGATGATTAGCAGGGGGAGGGTTTAGTGAGTTGGATTTTAGGCGATGGGTGAATTGTCCTAATATCTCTCACTTTATATCATTGTCCATTGCTACCTAATTTGCTTTCTTGTGGAGCTCTCTGGTATCTTTTGCTAAGTTAAAGATTTGACTTCAATGCAACTTGCTGATTAAAAAGATGCAATAAAAGAAAATTAAAGTGATTTTTTTTAGTGAATTCACAAAATTAGTTCTTTCCCACAATGCCCTAGTCATGTAGAAAATGCCTTTCACACCATCTGTCATTCAGAACAATCCTTCTTCTTCCTCCACCTCATAGCAGCACACATAGAACTGACTTAGGACTGATGTCATCAGTCTCAGAATCACTGATGGTCAGTGTGTGTGGAACCCATCCCCCAGTGAGGGTCAGTGTGTGTGGGACCCATCCCCCACTGAGGGTCAGTATGTGTGGGACCCGTCCCCCACTGAAGGTCAGAGTGTGAGGAACCTGTACCCCAGCGAGGGTCAGTATGTGTGGGACCCATCTCCCAGTGAGGGTCAGTATGTGTTGGACCTGTCCCCCAGTGAGGGTCAGTATGTGTGGGACCCATCTCCCAGTGAGGGTCAGTACGTGTGGGACCTGTCCCCCAGTAAGGGTCAGTATGTGTGGGACCTGTTTCTGGTATGAGTTGATGATTTGTTCTAATTATTTGTTGAATTTGTCCTCACTACAATTGTGAACACATATCAAAAATTCCTCAATTCCCTAAGGTTATGAAAGGCACTATGTGAATGTAAATCTTCTTGTTCTTAGTCTACTTTATATCACTGAAGATTGCATTAATTTCCATCAACATGATTCAGTGATATATCTGACATTATCACTCTGGAAGCCTTAGGAACCTTATTCCTAATCCTTCCTGGTTTCACAATGTACATCTCATAATCAGACCTCCAGTCACCTCCCCAGCATCCCCAGGCACCATTGTGCAGTTCCAGTTAACAACTTTCTATCAGCTATCATTTTTGAGCAACTCTGCTCCTGTCCACTCTGCACCTCACCATTAATGAAGTGTTACCCTCTCTTCCCTTTCATCCCCATGGAATGTAGGTGTAAACTTATTTTGCTTTCAGAGATTTTGTTTTTAGGATTAAAAAGCAATTAATGATGGCGAAAAGCAATCCCTGTAAGTTTAAAGGATAATTCTGATCAAACAATGAGATCTAGTGGTGAGAGGCACTGAAAAAATATTCAATATTATTGTAAAGATTCACTGCTTAACCCACCCATCAAATAACACCACCCCACATACCACTTCTCAAACACAGCCCTTCTGCACTACAAAAATACTGCCCCACTGCCCTACACACCACCCCTCAAACACTGGCCCACTCCTACACATCATCCCTCAAACACTGTTCTGTTGCCCTACTCAACATCTGTTAAACACCATCTTATTCCCCGACAACATCCATCAAACAATGCCCCGCTGCCTGCTGCACCACTCTTCACTGTCCTGCTACTCTGCACACCACTCAAACACTGCCTTATTGCCCAATGCACCACTCCTCAAACACTGCCCTACCACATACATGCCAGCCCCATTGTCCCACTGCCCTACATACTACCTACCCATCAAACACTGCCATACTTCCCTACACACTACCCAATGTACCGCCCCTCAGACACTTTCCTTCTGCCCACTCACCCATCCATCAAACACCCCTTTCAATCTCACCAGCCATCTTCTTCCCTCATCTCCACCTACTCACCTTCTCTATGCATCTCCCAACCTCACCACCTCACCGTGCTGCTGCCGCAAAACAACAAGTTTCACGTTGGGTATCAGTGATGATAAATCTGATCCTGATCATCTCCAAACTCCACCTCAGATATGCCCCTATTCACAATCCTCTTTACAGCTGCCATTTCACCAGCATTCCTTGTTAATTTACACCAGCACCCTTAATCTCTTTGGAGGAAAAAGACTCTCCTGATTTCTTTTCTTACTTCCCAGTCTCTAGCCATGCTGCTGGGATTTGATCCATTCTTCACTAGTGATCTGAAGAGGGAGACAGAATGGTGGAAGTGAATGTGGGCGACCGTGACACATCAAAGGGAACAAGTGCAAACCAAGGGAATTGGGGGATGCTGAGAAGAGAAAGTGGAAGCAAACAAACTGAACAGAAAGGCATCAGAGACTGAACTGGAAACTGTTACAAATGTCTTGGAGAAGACCAGAGATTAAGGGCTTACATGTAATCTGATTGCTATGCAGCAGCTTCAACAGTTAGAGTCCCAAGGTAGATCTTAGAGAAGCTGACACAAAGTAAGGAGAATGATAGGACTCTTGGCCAAGGGGGAGAGGCATTCCAGATATTGGCTGAATGTGTCTTATGATTGAGATTTGCCAGAATAAACCCACGCTTGCTTTTAAAGGACAAGAGCACAGAGAGAGGGCTGTGAGGCTCTGCTCAGTTCCTGTGGGCGGTTAACTATTCCAAATAACCTAACGGAAATGTCAAAGGCAAAATGTGTAATGAACATCATGTATCTCCAACCCTGGGCATAATGGGTCGAGTTGTTTCAAATGTCCCCAACTCCTCTACATGTAATGAGCAGATTATTTCACTCAAACTCTACAGTGCAAATAGAATGTTTGGGGAATAATACACTCAGATTAGGACATGCTGTTTTGGAATGTATTGGAAGCTGATGTGCATGTAGGACATGATTGGACACTGGAGTTTGCCCAACATGACTGGCTAGTAAGGGACTTTCCCTGCTCCCTGGGGAGGAATGGCTACCCTAACAGCCCACACAGTCGTTAGATTACACCCTGAGAAGCATGTACTATTCAGGTTGCCTGGCTGCAAAAGGGATTAAGAAGCACTGGGTGCAAGAACCATTTATAAGATTGATACAAAAGTGCAGGGAATATAACATTCAGAAAAGGGTGAACAGTCTTCTCTCTTCACATGACTCTAATACAGGGCTTTAAAATTATGAAAAGTGTTATTAGACAATGTGTTTCCTTTTGTGAAGAAACTTGAGACTATCAAAACAGAACAGTCAGCAAGAAATTAAATGGGGAATTCAAAAGAAACCTCTTTACCCAGAGAATATGGTGAGAATGTGGAACTTCCCACCACGGATGTGGTTGTGGCAAACAGTATTAATGCATCTAAGAGGCTGTCTGGCTTATTAACTCACCGACCAATTTGGTGCAAAATGCCAAATAATACATTTAGTGTAAAATCCCAGGGAAATTTTGTGCCTGGAAGATTTCACTGCGAGTTATCGAACTATAGGAGAAATTTTGTAACCATGTAATATTATGTTGACAGTTACGAGAGCATAGTTATGATAATGAGCAGTTTAGCTTTTAGAAGAGAAAAGACAGAACATCAGGAGGTCATGTACTGACATTTCTGACAATGGAGGTGATATACGAGTGTGTACCATAAATCGGGTACTATAACATTAGTACCAATACAATGACTTAAATCTCTGTTATTTCAAAAGCTCACAACTTTTAGCAGGGGTAATGGGTAGTGATCAACATGAACCAGATCCTGACCCAATTGTCCCCTCCCTGACCCCTAGATCATACATCCAAATCTTCCGATCAATGAACAATTAAAAGTTATGAAGGGAGATGACACAGTAACTCCTCTTGCAGCAATTTCACAAGAGAGAGGAAACACAGCCCAGACTGAGGGTGGGAGCTGGGATCTACCTTTCAGTGTGAGACTCAGCACCTCAGTGTGTGGGCAGAGGGAAGATGATAGTCGTGAAGCCCAGTCTGAAAGATGGGATGAGAAATGGACAGTCACTAAAAATTGAGAGAAATACAGCTATTAAATAATATTGTAAATGTTTTTTTTCCATGAGGTGAAACTTTTGTAAGCCGTATAGCAACCAGAAGAGAAGGACACAGGTTATCTTCCCCACTGCTTTCCAATCAGCTCTCCATGCCCTCTTTTTCAATGTTTTGTTATTTCCCTGTTAAATACACACATCTTCCAACCTCCTGAAAATTAGATTGACAGAGCAGTTCCACCCAGAGTTGAAGTCAAATGCAAAAGTGTCTCACATCAAGTCACGGCTTTATTTCCAATAATAGTTCAACCTCAATGTCTATTCAGGTTAGGAGCTTCCACAAAGCTTGACCTCCTTCTGGCCTGCAAGTTAACATTGCTGGGCAGTGCTGGGAGTTTCTGGGATGAAGATGGACATGGAAATGTACTGGTTCTGTAGAGATGGAGATGTACTCAAGAGACCTAATCTGGTTGCTCAGATGAGATCAGGTGAATTGTTTAACCAGAAAATACCAAAATTGGTCTAACTCACATACTACCACATTGGTTGTGACTGATCAATTGGTCCACCTCAAACCTAGACACAAGGCAAGAAAAATCCTTGGTGAAGGATTATTGGTGAAGCTCCCTGTGATCCACAGGTCCAAGTTACTCATTCCTCTAAGCATGCTACTCCTTGCCCTATATTATAGTGTATACAGTATAAATACCAGCCAGTTGGTCAACAGCGTCCTCCCAGCCCATCAGCATACCCTTCTAATCCTTTCTCCCCACGTGTTCTTCCACCTTCTCCTTCTATGCCATCCACTCCAGGTTTTTACATCCTCATTATTACTGTGAGGACAAAGGATTCTCCAGAATCTCCCACTAGATTTATCAGTGGCCAGTTGGATTTATATTTTTGACCACCAACCACAAATCTTGTCTGAGATTGCTTGCAATCTGTAACAGTTGTGTTTGGTATTGATATTGGTTTATTATTGTCACTTGTACCGAGGTACAGTGAAAAACGTGTCTTGTACAGGTCAATTCGTTACACAGTGCAGTTACATTGAGCTAGTACAGAGTGCATTGATGTACTACAGAGTAAAGTGTCACAGCTACAAAGAAAGTGCACTGCAATAAGGTGCCAGGTCACAACAAGGTGGATCATGAGGTCAGAGTCCATCTCATCGTATAAGAGAACCATTCAATAGTCTTATCACAGTAGAGTAGAAGCTGTCCTTAAGCCTGGTGGTATGTGCCCTCAGGCTCCTGTGTCTTCTACTTGATGGAAAAGGAGAGAAGAGAGAATGACCCGGGTGGGTGGGGTCTTTGATTATGCTGGCTGCTTCACCAAGACAGCGAGAGGTAAAGACAGGGTCCAAGGAGGGGAGGCTGGTGTCCGTGATGCGCTGGACTGTGTCCACAACTCTCTGCAGTTTCTTGCACCCTGTACTCTGCAGCTGGAAAAGAATCTGCTGCAGTACAAGACGTCCCCCTACAAACCCATTGTCATCCAAAACCCTCCAGCCCCTCATATTCTAACTTGCACTCAGTCCCATTCATTCTCCAAATCCTGTGCTCTCTGACCTCCACTGACCTTTGTAACGCAACACCTCAATTTCAAAATTCACTTCATTGTTTATCTCTGTAACCTCTTCTGATCCCTGAGTTCCCTTCGCTCCTCCAACTCTGGCCTCTCAACCATCCCCGGATTTAATCACTCCACCAGCGATGGTTATGTCTTCATCTGTCATGGTCCCAAAGCTCAGATGTTCCCTCTCTAAACTCCCACTTCTCTCTCCTCCATGAGAATGCTGCTGAAAACTTTGCTTGCAGACAAAATTTTGGTCATCTGCTGTGACCGCTCTATGTATGTATTTATTAGTCACATGTACATCGAAACACACAGTGAAATGCTATTTTTGCGCTAACAGCAGGGGCAGCCCGCAAGTGTCGCCACACTTCCGGCACCAACATAGCACGCCCACAACTTCCTAACCTGTATGTCTTTGGAATGTTCTAATCCTCTCGAAATGCATGCTAATGTTTCAGTTGCCTTCCTTACCATCAACTCAGCCTTCAAGTTAACCTCAAGAGAGTCCTGAACTAGGACTTCCAAGTCCCTTTGCACTTCCAATTTCTGCATTCTCTCCCCATTTTGAAAAGAGTCTACACCTTTATTCTTCCTACCAAAGTGTATGACCCCACACTACCCTACGCTGTATTCCATGTGTAGAACAGCGAACCAAGAATGTGTGAACCATGGTGGTTCAGCGCTGGAATGACAGTCAGTGTTCTGCACAGTGGATGCAGAGATGTGAGTTCAAGTCCCACCACTGAAACTGGGGAAGTTAAATACAAGTAACTACAACCCAGGATTGGAGTGGTTCTCAGGAACGGTAACCATGAAATTACCAGATGGTGATAAACCCCATCTGGTTCAGGGAAGGAAATCTGCCATTCCTACCAAGTCTGGCCTACATGTGACTCCAGCCCTATGACATGGGTAAGTCTTACCTCACTCTTCCTCAATTCAGGAGGAGCTAAAGAACATAGTGGACTCAGCCCAATATATCACAGGCACATCCCTCCCCCCCCATCGAAAGTATCTACAGGAGGCGCTGCCTCAAGAAGGCAACATCCATCATCAAAGATCCCCACCACCCAGGCCGTGCC
>JAUZTB010000069.1:19273414-19283738 GCA_034780895.1 Rhynchobatus australiae
CGATCTAGATTCCTCCCTCTACTAACTTCACCAGAGGAAAAAAATCTGGTGATCATCAGATTGCTTCTTCTGTAAGTGTGCTAATCATGAATTTACTCACGTATTCTCTTCATTGCAACAGTATGTTCTTCTCTCTGTTTTTTGTCCCTTAGCCAGATTTGTGTTCACAGTACCAATATCACTTCAATCCCATGGGTTTTTAATCACTCAAACTCGTCTATTTTTGGTGTTTTCCTCACAGCTCCAGGATTGGGTTTGATCCTGACCTTAACTGCTATCTGTGTGGTGTTTGCAAGCTCTCCATGTGATTGCTTGGGTTTTCCTGAAATTCCCAGTTTCCCACATCCCAAATATGAAAAATGACTGTGAACTTTCTGCACCTTCCACCTTGGGTCACCTCCTGCTTTATTTCACCATTCTGGTGGGCCACTCTAGGCCTTCATCACTTCCCTTGTAATTAGCAAGTGAACGGTACCCACTGAGACCTCCTTCTCTATCTTCCCAAGATTTCCCCTCACACTGCTGACTGATGCTCATACGCTCCTCTTTTTACGGTGTGCTGTGATTCAACACTACAGTGAGCTAGCCAGAAATTCTTCCACTCCTCTGCCCATCACTGTGCTTCTAAATTTTTCTCCAGCACCTTGACTCTGATCTGGAATGTCTCAAGGCAGAGCAGTTTCCAAGAGTGGTCAACAGGGACAGTCCAACTGTCCACAAATTCCTACTGTCTGCAGTCCCAACCATACTTCTACTGCCATTTCTTGTCTATATTCCTTAATTTCTTGTTAGCATTAATTTATTTCTTGAACTAATAGAAATATTATGTGGTTCAAATTACAATTAGTGATTTGATTTAATTTAATTAAAATTAACAAGTAATTGATGAGATGATTTGGCTATATACTTAATTACATATAAAATGAATGGATTTTTATGTTTAAGTTTAGAGTGTGGTTTCTCCAGTCCCTCAGGCTGCCTGGCTTCCCCTTCTCTGCAGACTCTGTGATCCTTTTAGTGCTTGATGTTCTCCCCTGTGTTTGATGTTGTGTTTCTATATTGCTGTTCTTTTCCCTACAGTGAACTTTGACTCAATATAGGAACAAGTAGTTTGGAGCCTCCTAGAAATGAAGCAAGAGTAACCCAGGACATTGCTCCCACTTTGCAGTTCCATCACCCAATTACACCTCACTTTGTGCTTAGCCCTACTCCCCCAAATGCATCACAGGAGGAAGAAAGAATAGGAAATTTTCGGACAAGTTTCAGAATAGGGCTAGAACTACAAGGTTGTAATAAAAGGGGACTTCATTCACACCTGATATAGTCTGGGGTAGTAACCATGCAAAGGCAAAGGAGAGGAGGAATTGCTGAATCAGTGCATTCCTGATCAACAAAAGGAAAGAGCAGTGCTGGATCCAGTTCAGGAGAATGAAATAAGGCAAGTGTGGAGCATTTGGGAGCAGTGATCATAACATAAAGTTCATTCAGTCAAAAGTAAATATAAGTAGCTGGTGGAAAACTAACTTCTATGTGTTGAAAGTAGGTCTGGCAAGAACTGCCAGGAATCAAAAATTGGTAGGCAGAATATTAACTGATGGCAAGTGAACAATGGATTGGAAACATTTGTAGAGGCAATTGTTTGAGTACAGATGAGACACATTCTGATGTGAAGAGCAAGAAAAATAACTAAAGCTTCCTGAATGACTAAAGAGACAAGAGGTTAATATGCACCTGAAGACTGGGACTCATAACAATGGTACAATAATGCACAATACAATAACCCTGTTAAACATAAAATACAGAGAACATCTATCAAAAGGCACACATGCAGAAAATACGAGAATACTTTCACTAAATATACATTAAAAGAAGGTGAGACCAGTCAGGAACAAAGAAGGCAATCTTGTAGCGAGCCATAAGAAGTCACGGCTGAAGAACTAAATGTGTACATTGTGCTCTATTTATTAGGAAGAGGGTGCTACCAATTAGGAGGCAGTGGCACAATTGAATAGGATAAGGAAAAGAAGGTAGAGAGTGAGTACTTAAAAGGTAGGCTCTGCTCAAAGAGGACACGCTCCAGCTGAGATGCTCCTTGCTGACAGAATGATTGAGCTTCGACCTCCATCTCCCAGCCCTTCTTATCAGAAAACCAGTAGACTGGAAATATGTATTCTGCTTAAAATAGGGTAGATGGATAAACCTAGCAGCTAGGGCCCTGTTAGTCTACCTTTGGAGTTGGGAAACATTTAGAGACAACAATTTGTGATGAAGTTACTTAGCATTTGGAAAAGTATGGGCTCACAAATGAAAGTCAGTGTGCATTAGTTGAAGAAAACTCATTATGCCCTAATTTCATCAATTAGGGACAAGAAGTAAGAGAAAGGATTGAAAAGAATAGCGTGGTTGACGTGTATGTGGACTTTAAAATTACGTTATTTTATACTTATATTGACACAGTGGTAAGCCATTCACTCCCTTGGATCTATGACAGCTCCCAAGGAAGCATTCCCATTAGTCCCCTTCTCCTCTCCTTATTTCCCTGCATCCCTTCAACATATTCTTTCTCACACATACCCATAAATTCCCCATTGATTTTTTTTTCGCTATTAACCTGCACTGGAGTAATTTAAAGTAGCCATGTAACCTAATAGGGATGTGGGATGAAACCAGAGAATCTCAGGAAAACCCAAGCAGTCACAGGGAGAACTTGCAAATTCCTCACAGATTGCACCTGAAGTCAGGATCAAACCCAAGTCCCCAGTGTTGTGAGGCAAAGTACCAGATAACAGATCAGTTTGAGAAATTAAAACCAATGGGATTAAAGTGACATTGCACTGGGACTACAGATCTGTACAAGGGACAAAAACCCAGTGAGAAACATGGTTAGTTTTCAGACTAAAAGGAAACACATAGTGATATCTCTCAGTCTGAATATAAATAACATAATTTCAATGTTTTCAGATAATACAAAACTTGGAAATGCAGCAAACAAAAACAACAGTAATAGATTTCAGGAGCACACAGAGCAGTAAAATGACCAAATACATAGTAGATGAAAGCTAATACAGCAAAACATTATTATATATTGGTAGAAAATGTGGAAAGATGAAATGAACTAAATGGAACAATTCCTCAGTTGTACAAGACTGGGAGACCTGGGGAAGCATGCAAACAAAATTCAGGTTGGAGGTCAAGTTGAGAAGGCTGTTAAAATAGAAAATGGGATCCTTGGCCTTATTAAGGGGAATAGGTCACAGAAACAAGGAAGTTATGCGAAAACTTTATAAGATACTGGTACGACCTCAGAAAGAGGATAATGAAAAATTCAGTGACTCACCTAGGATGTCAAGGCCTTGGAGTGGGAAAGAATGACACCAGGTTTGTGGAGGAACTGGAAAAGGTACAATTGCTTTTCAGCAAGTTGGGACAGAATTTAAGGCAGGACTTGGAAAGGACAATGGAAGCAAACTCTCTAATTGCATTAAAAAGTGAATTTAATTTTTTTTTAAATGCTGAAGAGAAAAGAAAACTCAGGACTACGTAGACAAAGCAGTGGATTGGGAGTGACTGGAAAGGCCAGACATGATGGGCCAAATTGTCTCCCCCTGGGCTGTGTCATTTTACAATTCTGTGTAATATTGTGCTCTCTGATATCACACCCTGCAATTCCTTTATCTTTCAGCAAGTGCCACATCACAACTCATCTCATTAGAGATGCTGTAACATCTGCGGCAAAGGCATTCCAAGCATCTGGCTGCAGCTGAGAAGGGCCACAGCTGGGGTTACACAAAGACATTCCAGCAATGCCCGCAGTATAATCAGAGTTTACTGAGAGTGTGACGCTGGACAGCAATGACTGAGGAATCCCCCACTTTCCCAGATATGCTCAGGGGCTTCCTGACCCTCCACTTCCCATATCACCATCCACCCCACACCGTACACCTCTTCCCAATCCTCCTTCTCTCCACACCCTCCCCTCTCTTTCTTCCTTCACTCCCCTTCTTCCTTCCCTCGCACCTCCCCCACTCCTTTCTCCTTTCATCTCAAAATATGGAAGTTTTCTGAAGCAGAAAACTTCACAACTCTGCTCATTGTACAGCAACAGTGCCTAAAGTAAGCAGATTAACTACCGTTACATTCAGAAGCGGTGTGACTCATTGATTAAGATGTTCATAGTTACAAGGATGCAAAATCCTAGCTAATGCAATCTGTTTTAACAGTATGACCCTCATTACAGGAACCACAGCTGCACAATATTCACTGCAAATCTGATCATTCTCAACCCTCTGATGACGTTACACCTCAAACTTAAGAAATCAGTCAGAAGTATTTCAGACAGAAACTTTCAGCCTGTAACAAATCCAGCCAAAGAGATTTTAAGGTTCACATGAGTGATTTTGGTTCCTTTACACTGGGTGACACAAATCAGTCTCTCTGTAAGTGAGAGTCAGTGCCTTCAGGGCAGAAGAAGAATTGAGAAGAGAAAGAGAGAGGGAAGGTACATAGCTGTGTGAGTGAGCAGGAGAGACCTGGTTAGAGCACAGGTGTGCTTGGCTAAATACTGATGTAAGAAAGCACCTCTCTCCCTAGAGGGTGCAATTGCCCCATCTGGTACAAGCTCACCCCCAGGGAGAGGCGGCTCTGGTCTGAAGGGACTGAGTGTTTCCTGGCTGCAGGAAAATCGACTGGGTGACATTGAGATATGGAAGGGGTTTAAGTCCAAGTGGCAAACTTTTCCCCTGACCAGTCACAGCAGAACCTCCCACTGAGCCACCAGATAGCAGAAGCGTGTCAGAGCCAGGAGGCCGAATGAGTTCTTTGTTTTCTGGTGTGAGTCTCCTGCTGAGAGTCAATTACCTCCCTATTCCCCACCAACCTCTCACCACCCCAACCTCTCCTTTGATGATTTGTGTTCCCTCCCCTCCACCACCCTCACTATTCTGACAAGGTCATTCCCCCAGTTCGACCCTTGACCTCCTGCATCCCATAAACCAACTCTCACTGTGGTCCTGTTCCATTTCCCAATCCCTCTCCCACCTTTAATCTTGCTCTTGCCTCTAATTCCATTCCCTTCTCTAATCCTATTTTGAAAGTTTCTTTCCCTCCCCAATACCACCTTCACCACTGATCCAGCTACTCCCAGATTATTTCCCAAACTCTCCCATTCTCTCACATCTCAGCCTCAGATTGCTCCGAGCCTTCATGCCTGCTGAACTCCAGGTTTCTAAGTGCAAGATTCTGCAGAGTATTACAAAGCTAATAGCCTGGAAATCATTGGAATTTTACCAAAACATGATAGACTAACAGTTCATCTTGCTTCCTGTTTAAACAGCAGCCCACTAGACATATAGATGGAAACAATTGGTACATATTAAGACATTGAGAGTTAGACAGACAGGAACAGGAGCAGCAGAGTGAGACAAAGAGGAACAACAATATAGAGAAATATAGGGAGATCCAAAGTCAGACAGAGAGGGAAGGAGACAGAGGTGAGAGAGAGAGAGAGATAGAGAGGGAGGGTGTGTGTGTGTGTGTGTGAGTGTGTGACGGAGAGAGAGAGAGAAACAGAGAGAGAGAGAGAGAGAGAGATCAGCTGTAACATTTAATTGTGGCCTATTTCTTGGTAAACTACTGAACACATTATTATCAGTCCCACTAATCCAACTTCTGCACACTCCAAGTCTGGAATTTTCCTTGAACAAGTGATGCAAAGTGGCGTTATCCCTTCAGAGAGAGCGCTCCCTGTTCTTTCCAGGAATTGCCGGTAATTTATAAATAAACCCGATCTCATTAATGAAGGATTTGCAGTGTACTTAAGAGTGTCAGACTGTTTCCAGGCATGTCCTTGCTGCCAATGTAAGGGCGCCAAGGCCCAGCCATGAAAGGATGCATTTTCTCAGTTTGTTTACAAACATTTGTCCAGTGCCCAAATGCAGAGAAGGCTTTTAGTTTGTTTGTTGTTGGCAGCAAATCCTACTTTATACTCCCATATCGTTTTGTAAACTATTAGCTCATAAAAGTGAGAAAATGTATGCCCTTTACCCCATCAAATGCTTACAGGGCCAATAAAGTGAGGGTTAAATACAGAATAAAACTCCCTCTGCAGTGTCAAACAACCCCAGGGCAGGTACAGGAAATGTTATATACAGAGTAAAGTTCCTTTCACACTGCCACATCAGTCATGCCCAGGGCAGATATAGTACAGGTTAGAATGGACTGGACAAAACTGACAGTGTTGGAGACTGTCTACTGGAGAAAAGGTGCAGACAGACTTTTGCTGAAGGGGGGAGAGTCAAGGTGGCGATTTTACAGCCCAAGAAAAGACTATGTTTTGTAAATGTTGGTGGCTGCAAACAAGGAAAACTTGTTGGGTTGAATGATCATAGGGCCTAACTTTACAGGGAGACTACAAACAGTTTCTCAGCCCTGCACACAAGCAAGCTCTCTCTTCATTCCAATTGCTTGGCCCAGGAGCTGTTTGGGTCGAGAAAGTTTTAGTGTTGTGTAATAGCAAAAAAGGAGCGTGTCTGGGCAGCTCTGAATAAAGATGTCTCCTTTCCTAATGGAAAACCTATAGACTAAGCACTGCCTACTAAGGTGCTCTTAGAAACATGATAGCAACTTGCTTTGACTGGAGAGCACCACAGTCCTTGGTCTTTCTCTTCCTTTCCTACACCCATCCATCTTCCCTCTTCCTAAGCTTATCGATCATATCAGCTGGAGTAGGTGTCACTCGTGGGCTCCATGGCAGTCCTTCTTCTCCACTCTCAGGACATTCTTATGCAGAAGCTACTCCTCTGGCTCTGTCACTAATTAGAAGAATAAAAACCAGACACGGAGACAGGATTTACACCCACCCCATTATGCTGGTAGTGGTGGTGGTGTATGTAAATGCAAAGGTCATTGTCACAGCCTCCAAATGTATGGGAAATCTGCCTAAAGACCAAGAAGACTGGCCTTGAACAAGGGGTTATGAAGCATTCACAGTTGGGCAACAAGCCATCAAAATTAATATTCAAATGGTCCATCCATCCTGATTGCATGATCCTCTTCTGAAGTTGCATTTGTGCTGGGGTATCCCTGGAGGTTGAGTATGCTGTGAGTTCCACTCTTTTGGACACTGCAGGGGCTGGACTGGATCCTGGAGATTGAAACAAACAACCCATATAGTTGGGGCACTGAATATAAGATCAGTGAGGATATGTTCCAACTTTATAAAACATGGGTTCAGACCTCAGCTGGAGTACTGAGTGCAGTTCTGGCCACCGTGCTATAAGAAGGATGTGTTAGCACTGGAGAGGGTTAAGAAAGTACATGATTGAAGCATGTAAAATTATGAGGACTATAGATATGGTAGACTGTAGGAAACTTTTCCCCAAATCAGAGGTGGATAAAATTAGTGGACATAGATTTAGGGTAATGGGGAAGGGATTTAGAGGAGATCTGATGGGGACCTTTTTCCCCCAGAGAGTGGTGAATACCTGGAATGCACTGCCCAAGAGAGTGGTGGAAGCAAAGTCACTGACAGCATTTAAGAAGTGACTAGATGAGCACTTGAATCACTCAGGCGCAGAAGACTATGGGCTAAATGCTGGAAGATGGGATTATTATGGATGGGTGCTGACTGGTCAGCATGGAAATGGTGGGCCAAATGGCCTGTTTCCATGCTGTATGATTCTATGACCCTACAACAACATTTGAATATTAATGTTGTTTATTTGTCTGTTTTTGTTACTTTAACAAAGTTATTTTAGGAAAATAGAAAACAGATTAGATGCAGAATAAAGCTCCCTCAGTGAAACATGAAACACTCCCAAGGCAGGGTCAGCCTAAGTTGGACACAGGGTGAAGATCCCTCAGCACTATCCCATCACACATTCTCAGGTCTGGCACAGTTCAGACACAGAATAAAGTTCTTTCTACACTGAATCACGAAAGATTTCCGTGACAGAAACAGCTTATGTTTGACACAGATTAAGGTTTCTTCTGTATTCTTGCATCTGAGCAGAAGGTTGATTGGCTGATGCTCCCACTGTAAGCTCTCTGACATGCCATGCTGTTGGAGTTGTCAACTTTGCACAAGACTTTACGCCAAAACCATGTCTGCTCCTGAGTGAATGTAAAATGAAATTATGAGCAGATAAATCCTGCAATATATACTCATTAATATCTCTAAACTCAATTAACTGGTCAATTATCACAGCAGTATCTGTGATAGCTTCCACTGCCAAATTGGCTGCCATGTATCCAACAGTACCAATTGGCTACATGGCGTTGGGACCACGTAAGGTCATGAAAAGCATTGTAGAAATCTAAGTGTGTCTTCCTCTGTCTTACCTTTTCAAGTTCTCTGTGCAAGTACAATTCTGCTGGATACAGAGCAAATCTCAAGGACGGTGTTGATGATGGGACGGGAAGGAGGGAGATTTGCACAGGCTACTGATACAGTGTTCCTCACCTCTGAAGATGGTCCCTATTGTGACATGTTTCCAATTGCTATAGCCAGATTTGACAATTATATTTAAATAATAATTGTTTGGGTTGACGTGCCCCATAAAGTGCCTCCGTCAGAGCCTTACTTCAGCTGGCTGGGTTGAGTTTCAATCAATATCAATCAGGTTTGAATGTACAATACAGAAGTGCAACATCCCCCAGTGAGGGTCAGTGTGTGTGGGACTTGTCCCCCAGTGAGGGTCAGTGCATGTGGGACCCATCCCCCAGTGAGGGTCAGTGTGTGTGGGACCCATCTCCCAGTGAGGGTCAGTGTGTGCAGAACACTTATGCCACAGGAAGTCAGCCTGTTCCAAAGGAAAGGTGAAGAGATTTTCTGTTGTCCATTTATCAAAATGTGTCCATCAGTTCTGTCCCAGCCTTGGCCCTGGTGCCTCCTTTGAAGTTCCAGTTACTGGAGAATGCTGGTCAGTGAAGTTCCTGAGAACTAAGTTGTAAACTTCCAGAGGACCTGAGAGATGCCATAATCCTGACCATCTTTAAGAAAGGAGTCAAGTGTGCCTGTGGCAACTACAGAGGGGTCTTCCAGTTCCCTGCCATATCATCGCCAGAGTCCTTCTCAACCATCTCCTCCCAATGGCCAGACAGCTTCTTTTTGAGTGTAGGTCAAGACCGTGGAGAGGGAACAGAGGAGATTGAGCAGAATGACAGTAAGAAAGCAAGACCTGAGTTATGTGAAGAGATCACACAGGTTGGGGCAGATGAATTAACAACGAGTTGAAGTAACCCAGAGCAAAGGAAAATGTAATATTCAAAGTTATAATGGGTTTTGATAAAGTGAGGAGAAACTATCTCCATCAGCAGAATGGGCAATAGCGGGAGATGCAGATTAAAGAGGTTTAAGGGAAACATTATCATGCAATGATCTGCAGTGCACCAGCTGAAAGGCTGGTGGCACTAGTTTGAATAACCATCTTGCTCTGAGGAAAGAGCTAGGATGTGGAAGCAGTTCACCCTTTCAGACAGTGTGGGTACGATGAGCTGAATGCCCTCCTTCTGTGCTGCATAATTATATAATTTCATCCTATTTAAGTTATTTTTGTGTCTGTAATTTCAGCACTTGGACTCCTCAGTCTTGCATCTCCTCCACTTTTCCTTGCTCATCACCAATTAGAAAATGCTCACGCTCAAAGTGAACCATCCTTCCAGTTACACTCCACGATTTAGTACATGATCTCTGTTAGAATCAGAATCAGAAACAGGTTTATTGTCACTGACATATATCATGAAATTTGTTGTTTTGTGGCAGCAGTACAGTGCAAGATATAAAAATTACTCTGTTACCAATAAATAAATAAGTAAAAAGTGCAAAAGAGGAATAACACCCTACATTGGCTACATTCTGTTGCATCCCACCCTCAGTATAACTCACTCTGTTTATACCTCACCCTCATTATAAAGCTAGTTATAACACTGTGTGTAATTAGGCGGCACAGTGGTGCAGCCAGCAGAGATCTTGCCTCATGGCTCCAGTGACCTGGGTTCAGTCTTGACCTCAGGTTCTGTCTGCATGGAGCTTGCACGTTTCCCTGCAATCACTTGGGTTTCCCTGGTTGCTTTTGTTTTCTCCCACATCCCAAAGATGTCTGGGTTGGTAGGTTAACTGGCCACTGTAAATTGCCCCTCATATGTAGATCAGTGATAGAGTCTGGGGGTGTTGATGGAATGTGGGGAGAATGAAAAATGGGATTGGTGTAAATGGATGCTTGATCAGCATAGACTTGGTGAGCCGAAGGGTCTCATTCTGTGCTGTATGCCTCTATGATTCTATGACACAGGATATCCTATATACTATATACTATACAATCACTCT
>JAUZTB010000069.1:19294899-19307190 GCA_034780895.1 Rhynchobatus australiae
CTGTAAAACCTATCAGATCAGGCAGCGCCAGTTGGGAAAGATGTTAATGTTATAGCCTGATGACCTTTCATCAGAACTGGCCAGTTCTGAAACAAACTGCAAAGGCTGGTTATCTGGAATTGTTGAATTCAATATTGAGTGCTAAGGGCTCCATTAGCTCTGTCACCTGGGTGAAGTGGCACCCAATCAGCATTGGCCTTGTCCCCATCAAAGCCATTCATGGTGCCACAAACTTAGCTGCTGCTGCTTTTGTCTGAGAGGTCATCCCCCAGCAGTAACCAAGACGGTAGACATGCATGTCCAATATTTACATTTATGAAAGGTGGAGGAAGCTGAAGGAAACAGTGTCAAGGACAGAGAAATAATTCAGGGGACACCGCCCAAACAGCTGGCAAGCCTCGTGGGATAGAGACATGGAAGGGCAGAGATGGATTAAGGAGCAGCCTTGTGGAGCTGGGCCATGGGGCAGCAGAGAAGTGAGGCCGCCCAGGAAAATGAAGGAGCTGCCAGGCATTGGCTTTATACCCATGCCCCTAGGATCTGGGTGCCAATCTTCTAGTGAAACCAACAGAGAGAAAGGGAGTGAGACCAGAACTTTCCAGGACAGCCCCAAATCCTGAAAGGGAGTGACCAGTGATGTCAATGCACAGAGGAGAGTGTTAAAGGGACACCTGCTGCGGGCTGGAGAGTAGATATGACACAAGGCACTGCTGGCCCAGGTCCTCGTTGCCCATGCTATGGCAGGCTGGACTAATAGCTCTGGACTATATCAGGCCTGTTTCAACAATATGGACTCATCTCAGATCCAAGTACATAGCCAACATCAGACCAAAGGTACAATTACTGCTGGGTACAAGTTAGCCATTGTATAACACTTGGGTATGGTATTGGTGGGTACAAGTCGTTACAGAATGGTGGTCCATGTCTATCACTGTAAAGCACAGGATAGAACATTGGCCACAGGACTGTCACTGGATAATAGGGATACCACACTGGTAAATGCAGGCCTGTCACTGTAACACCGGAGCTCTGTATTTGCAGGCACAACTCCAGTAAGACATGGGTACAGTATTGAAGGGCTACAATTTCCATGGGCTCTTTTAAAGAGCTGGTACAGGCACAATGGTCTTTAAGATTCTTTCAATAACTATCCCTGCCAAGACCTCCCTCCCTGATTTTTTCTTGTTGGAGACAGGCACGAGTTTGTGAACTTGAGGCATTCCCATGTAAAGCTGGGAGTGCAAAGTTATTCAGAATGGACAAGGAGCAAATGTGTGCATAGAGTGGCAAATGTTTGCCCTCTGAGAGGAAGGCATGAAAATCAAGCTTTTGAAAAAAATATCATGTGCTTTTCCTGAGTAGCCTGAAGCATTGCCTTTAGAGTTTACCGGTTTGAGGGCTCCGGTGTTTTCAAAATGCCAGATTTCAGGAATGAGTAACAGGCAGAAGGTGCATTATGTTTCCATTTTCCTCTTTCATTTATTTAACTGCATTTCTCACATCAGACAGTTTGGTCCACTGAGCCTGTACCCAGGAACTGAAAAGAAGCTAGTTCAGGCAAATGTAGGTACCAGTCAGAATGTGCACTATGCAACTAGAGCAAATTTGTTATGTTAGCAAAAGGACCATAGCAGTAAAAGATTCAGGTTACTTTCACCCCTTGTTATACAATAGGGCTTGATGTAGAGCTGCCCACGAGCCCAGGTCACAATAAGACCTACCCACAATACAGTGTCCTGGGCCTCCAATGTTCTGTTTGCCTTGAGGCCCAGTAAATCTTAATCTACCATTGTGAAAGAGTGAAAAAGTAAAAATAACTCAGACTGCATTGATGAATGGAGAATTAAATGGGGCGCAGACTGCATGAGAGGGACTGGGGTTGATTGGGGACAGACCCTGTGAGGGGGAGACAGACTGAAGTTGGAAGAGACACTGTGTCCTTGAGGGGAAGAGCTCGATGGTTTACAGTCTCACTCCCATTAGCCTGAAGCTAGTAATTTCTATTGAACCCTCTCAGATATGGTGTGGTTCTGAATTCCTTGTACATTGTGGTCAGAAACAACAAACTGTGCAACTATGCAGTAAACCAAAGGCTTTAGGTTTCCAATAGATGTGGATCCCAACTTTATTACATCAGGACTGTATTAAACGAAGGAATGCAATTGGGGCTGGAGAGGCAAACCCTGTCATTGCACTTTAGCTGCCAGCTGGGAAAAGATGATCCACTCCCTTATGTAAGCCCACATCACAGGGGGGGTTTATCACAGGGCCGTGAGCAGTATGGAGGGAGACTGAGCTTCTGTTTAATCATGCCAAAGAGCAGAGAAGAACAACCAATGACAGAAACTTGCATTTTAAAAGCACCCTTAAACATAACACAATGTCTCACAGCATTTCATTGATGCATGATGTAAAGCTTGACTCTGAGCCTCCAAGGGGGAGGCAAGAAAAGCACAGTGGTAGTGCTAGTGTCTCAGGGCACTCTGACTGAGGAAAGGAGATGGGAAGATTTAGGCAGCTGAAGGTGAGGGCACCATTGGTAGATTAGATGATTAAGAATTGGAGGTACACAGAAAGCTCAGAGGCTTGGAGAACTAAAGAAGGTTATGGGGTTAAGGAAGGGTGAGGCTAGGGAGGAATTTGAACACATGGATGGTTAGTTTTGATATGGAGGTGTTATCAGATAGAGCACAAGTCAGTGATGGGACTTGGTGCAAGTCAGGGCATGGGCACAGTGATCAGCTGAAATTGACAGAGGAAGAGGTCCTAGAGAAGACCTAATGTTGAACTCCCACCTGACCTAACTGAAACTCCCTTGGATCACCCTGTGATAGAGAGAGTCATGCAGAACAGAAGGTCCCAGTGCCTGTGTGCTTCAATTAGCCTTGGTCTTTGGGTCGGTTCCAGCTCCTCATTGGTGCCCATTCCTGCTGGAGGAGATCAGAAGAGATTAAGATGGTACCTAGATGAGATACCCATCCATATCCCCTACATTTGAATATATTCCTGACTCTTCAGTTTTTACCCACAAAAAGACAAGCAGAATCTACAGGAGAGGAAGAGGAAGAAAACAGAAAGAAACAGATTATTAGTAAAAAAAAAGGAATATTTTGTTCAGATCTTCTTAAATCCTTCAACAGAGAAGTTTTGGGTTGAGAAAGATGAAGCTAATTGGACTGGGATCATGAGAATGGAGTGAGGGCAATGAATTGCCTTTAAATCACCCAGCACACCCAGCCGAAGATTTATCAGCTCTTACAAAGTTTGTATGAAGGGCAGTGATGCTTTGTGCCTTTAGGAAATGCCTTGTTTGATAAATGTACCTCAAGGGAGACCAAGATTACTTATGAGCTGCACAGAACATATGAATAGAACCATGCATTAGAGACCCCTGCATTCCTCAATTGTTCAGTGACAGGCCACATTGCATCAGACCTGTGCCTTTCTTCAGATCAGTGTTACGCGAGGAGGTCAGTGTCAATGTGCCTATTGCTAAAGGGTGGTAATTTAAGAGCTCACCTGTGCTCTGATTGAGTAGTTACTTGACGAGAACTTTAACTAAGTTTAAGGAGGAGATTGATAGGTATCTAATTAGTCGAGGTATCAAGGGATATGGGGATAAGGCTGGAAATTGGGGCTAGATAAGAATAGTTTTAGTTTAACTCATGGAGCAGACTCGATGGGCCGAATGACCTGCTTCTGCTCCTTTGTCTTGTGATCTTAATTGCCACTGGGGCTTGTAATGAAGGCTATAGATTCAGATGCTAGATCAGGGCACAAATTCAATCTTTATTTTGTGAAAATCTTGCCCATTCTAGAATAGCAACTCCTTGCATTTACATAAAGTCTTTTAACCTAACCTGAACATCCGTGCATTATGGGATGCAGTCAACAAAATTTGACACTGAAGTGCGAAGATATCAGAACAAGGGGTGATCAAAAACTTGATCAAAGAGGTAGGAGAGTCTTTATAATGGAAGGTCAATGGGTGGGTAGAGGTTTAGGGAAGGAATTCTAAGGATTTGGGCACTGGGAGTTAGAGTTACCAGCAGCAAACCCTCAAACCCAGCCAGGCCTCACTACACTCAGGCATACCCCAACCCTGATGGGCCTGACATCTTCCCCCATACCTTCCTCACCACAATGCTCACTCATCCCTTCATTATCTGACCTACGCACTCCTTCTCTGTCTCACTCTTTGCTCCTTCACAACCTCCGTCCACAACCACAAAGATCAGGAATCTGGTTGAAACAGACAAGAGCAATCTCAGGGCTGAAATCTCAGTTTCAGCTGGAAGACAGCAGGCTCTCCTGAGACTTGTACAGATCCCTCATCTTACTTGCATCGCTGGAGGATAACTCTTCACCATGGCAAGAGAATCTGTTGGCCCTAATGGAATTTTCCTGCATTTCTTCAGCTGTAGCCAACATTGGACATTGTAGCCTGGTGACTGTGGTTTCAGTCCAGCCTCAGCTTCCTCAGATGCTGTGAATGAATCTGCCACTAGAGGAAATTTCACGGACTCAGAGTACCAGACAACTGAAGTAGGAGGCAAAGGAGCAGCTCCCTGACACTTTTCACCTATGTGCTGAATGTAACACTTCCATCCCACTGCTGAAGAGGAATGGACAAGCCTTAGTGATTGGCACATTGAAATGATGGGTTAATTCCATGGAGTATCTACATTCAAGAAAATTCAGCAATTAAGTGAACAGAAAGACCCCATGGGAGATAATTGCAGCATTTTCACCCCCAAATAATAATACAAAGGAAAGTTACTGTACACATGATAACTAATCACCCTAATGTTTCCCTTTGTGCCTTCCTGTCAAGATTGCTGGGCTTTCAGCTACAGGGCTGAAACCAGGCTGGTCCCTGACAACATTGGCAACCGTACATTCCTGCCTTCAGCCCTTGAAGAAGTGATCCCAGGAGGCAACAATCTGCACGCTATCTTTCTGTTCTTGTAGAACAGCAAGTTGCTCCCAGGCGACATCAAGTGAAGCTTTGACTGGAGAAATTTGAAACCACAATGTGTTTGGTGGCCTCAGTCTTTACCTCAGTGGAAACAGAACCGGTTCCATTAGCTGCTTCAATGTGGAAGCGTCAGTGCTGAACAGCACAAAGGAGTCTTCCACTTCCCGGTTGGAAATGATGAGCTCCTGGTTCCACACTAACTTCTGCTTGCGAATGGAGTCCTCAATGCTTCTCAGGATCTCTTGCATTCTGTCAGGCCAGACAATATCCCAGGCATTTGGTATGCATCTATATTTGCCTTTTCTTTAAGCTCCTCCATCGTAGTCCTCATCCAAATTTCCCAGGACACGATGAGAGTGAAACTTCTCCATCTAGCGAGCTGGTGTAGTAACTTCTATTTGCCTTTGGCCCTACTGCACCTCACTACTGTCAGGTTTCCCTCCATGTAAAGTGTGGCCTCTAAACTGGCCTCCTCAGCTCTCTTGGCCTACATGTGCCGATATCTGAGCTGGTGCTTTGCAGCTAAAGGCACAATGGCGTGGTCTCTTCCTCCGCTTCAACTTACCAGGGGGATGATAACGACGTGTTCCATGAAACAAAATATCTACTCAATCTTGTCTCCATCAGTCACTTGCACAGACAAACCAACAGCTTGATACATCTCCAGCAATGCTGTGGCTTACGAGATGGTGATAAAGGGCTGGAAACTTAATTGGGATTCATAAGAGCAGAAAATGCCAATAGGTATACTAAACTGCAATTGTATTTATCAGATCTCATACAGTTTGCTACTTAAGGAAGCACTGGCACTCCAAACACAACTGCATATTTTGATGTTATTTGCAATCCCATGTCAGAACTGCACTGATGTGATCAGGCATATATTATCTGCTCTGCCTGTGATTAATGCTCCTATTTAGGAGCCATTGAACATCTAGGGCAAAGACTGTGCAGCAACATTCCGGGCAAGGACAAATTCTTGGAATCCAAAGGGAACCATTTGTGGTTTGTCAAAAAATTAAACTTGGCCACGTATCAGAGTGGAAGTGCCTGTAGAACATGCTGGAGCATGTGCTACTGTTTGAGGGGATCCACATGAGGGTGAGGGGCACACGGTCACACACGTTTGCCTCAGGTGAGAGGATGCAGGGTCCCTCTGGAAGGGGGCTGGTGCAGAAATGGGTACAGCTAATGTGTCCTTTTAGCAAAGGTTCTGGATAAGGAAGCTGCCTGGGATATTCCCTCAGCATCAGGAATTGAAATGAAACTAAATCAGCACAAAAAAAAGCTTCAAAGGAAAGGGGAAGTAGATCAGTCTAGACTGGTTTAAAACTCCCTCTCTATGTCTGAGTACCATTTAATAAGTTGGGGAACACTGAACTTCCAACCTTGAACAAACTAGACCAGAATGAAGTTCATTTTTCCTGATTTCCAACATATTTAAACTATTAAAGTGTTAAGAATTTAAAGGTTATTATCAGGGAGGATGTAATATACTTCAACTATGAGAGTGGGAGAAGAGAGAGGTGGAGACAGGAAAGAGTCAGGCAGGTAGGGGGTGAGAGGGAGAGGAAATGTGGAGAGAGGCAGGGAGAAAGTGTTTGGGGAGGAGAGGGAGAGGGGGAGTAGGGAGGGAGAAAGGCAGTGGAACATGGGAATGGGGATTGGATGAACGGGGAAGGAGAAGCTGGAGGAGTGGGGAGGGACTTGAGAAATGGGAAATGGGGATTTAGAAGGTCGGAGAGGAAGTGGTGGAGATGACGAGGGACTCTCAGGGATGGGGTTACGGGGGGTTGGGGAGGTGGGAGTGGGAGTGAGGACAGGGAAGGATGAAGGGGGTTGATGGACCTGCAGTTGGGGCAATGAAGACAGGAAAAGTAAGGGTAGGAAAGATGGGAGATCGAAGAGGGGTCTCTTGGACTAGCAGAGAGAGTGAGGGGAAGATGGTGGGGCGAAGGGAGTGAGCGGGCAGACATTGGACTGACCTTAATCAGAGCCAGCTCAGAATAAAAGAAAGGCTGTTAAGAGACAGGATTACAACCACCAGAGTGTACGAGTTTCTTTAAAATTCGGCTGTAGAATAAGAAACCGTTTTAGTTTGAGGCTTCTGCAGCCACTTGTTTGCATTCTTCCACAACATGTCAATCGGAACGCAATGTTTCAGAAGGCAGAGTGACAGTAATGGTTGAAAACAGGGGAAGGTTGTAAATCAAGGCTGTGAATGCATTGGTCTTCCTCTGTTTCTTTGACTTGGGGTCAAGATTTGCACACAGACTGTGGCAGACTTGTTGGCCAGTGATGTGGTTTGGAATCCCTGGAATGTAGACCAGAGAGCAACTCTGACCTATGAATCACAAGGTAAATATGGACACTTGACTCACACTGAGTCAGCATCCTGAGTGATCCCACACTCCCCACAGTCAAGCACCCAATTGTTTCTTAATTGATTCTCCAGTTCCTAAATCTGCAGGCCATTGCCGTATCAAACAGTAGTTCCCGAAAGAATTAACCATCACTGCTGTTGGTATCTGATATTTAACTTCTTGGCCTCCCTTTATAACTACGGGATGAAGCCAATGATGAGCTCTACCAGCTGAAGTCTCCACACCATACCCTGCTGCAGGACACGAGCAATAGAAACATGGGAACCAGAGCCAGTCCCAGGGGCTTGCTCTACCATTTAATAACATCTTACTTGATATGTAGCCATCCACCCACATTGGGCCCATTTTCATTGATATGTTTACAACAAAAGTCTACTGATCTGTCTTAAAGGATCCAATTGACGCCCTTCGTTCATTCATTCTCTGGGAGGAGTCCCTGGTACTCGTCACCTTTGCAAAGGAATGCTCTCTGATGTTTCACCTCAAAGAAGCAGCCCTTAATTTGGAGTTTGACACTAAAAGCAGGCATAGGAATCAGATTGATAATTGGTCCTTTGAATGCAATGGAGACAGCATGTGTATTTGTGTTGCATGTTCACATTAACAATTTCCATGTGAAGCCAGTGCTGACTTCATTGGATAAGTGCATCAGAGGGGCCCAATATCCTAAGTGTCTGGCTCCAGTTTCGGCGAACCTGCTTTGAATAACACAAGCCTGCAGTTCCAGAAGGGGAGGGGCACAGTGGCCTGAGCAGGAACTGGGAGTTATCCTACAAGTGGATCCGACTTGGGAAGGCATTAGGAATGTCTGAAAGATGTGAATACCCAGGGGCTTTTGCTCGGTGAATGTCAGATCAAGCACCTGAAAGCAGTGGCGGAAAATTACCCGACACGTGTGGCCAGGATCAGTGCATACATCTTCAAAAGCCAGAGAATCATAGGAGAGATATAGCATGGAAACAGGCCCTTCAGCCCACCAAGCCCATGCAAACCATCAACCACCCATTGGCACTAACTCTGCACTAATCCCATATTCTCGTTAACTCCTCCATATTCTATCACTCATCTACACACTAGGGGAATTTACAGTGGCCAATTAACCTACCAACCTGCATGTCTTTGGGATGTGGGAGGAAATCAGAGCACGCTCGGGAAATCCACACACTCACCAGGAAAACGTGCGGACTCACCAGAAGGCAGGGTTGAATCTGGGTTGCTGGAGCTATGAAGCAGCAGTGCTACTGGCTGCACAGCTGTGCTGTCCCAGCCACAATATTCAACATCCACAGTTCTCTGTGAGAGAGAGGGAGAGTTCCAAAGATTTACAGTCCTCTAAGAGAAGAATCTCCTCATCTCAAATTTTATCCTGGGGCTATGCCAACTAAATATAGATTTCCCTACCAGGCGAAATAGCCTCAGCAACATCTGCCTTGTCAAACCCCGTAATAATCTTATATATTGTATATCATTCTTCTAAACACCAGAGAGTAGAACCCCTGCCTGTTCAACCTTTCCTCACAAACATTCTCTTCACCCCAATAATCAATCCAGTAAGCCTTTTCTGGAGAGCCTCCAAGACAAGTACATCCTTCCTCAAATGACCAAAACTGTATGCTGTACTCCAGGAGTGGATACATCGGAGCCTACACAGTTATTGCAAGACTTCCCTACTTTTGTACTTCAGTAATTTTGCAATAAAAGAATACATTAAATAGAAGGGTTGCTCCTCATTTAAGCAAATAATGAGTAAGTATGATGAACTAATAGGGGTGTTTAAAAAGATTAAAGGAATTACAGTTGGTAGAAGTACAAAAGGGGCAAAAACTGAAGGTATGGCCATAGGTTAGAGGAAACACTTCATGTGAATGGTGCTGGGAATCCAACACTCTTTGGTGACTTTGGGGTTGAATAGAAAAATCTCAAACCTGAGGTTGCTAAATCTTTAAAAGGCAGACTTACCAAAACCGCAGAACTATTGCAGAAGAATGGATTTAGGATATAGATCAGCCATGATCTGATTGAATGGGGCACAGTAGCCCACTCCAGTTCCAATGACTCACAGTGGCAAAGAAAGTTTTTGAACTGAATGCAGCAGGAGAAATAAAGACCAATAAAGTGTTTTGGTTATACAGTAAGTAAGAGAAACAAGGACAGAATGGAGACATTGACACATGGTCAGCCTAGAGCAAGCCCAGATTAAGGTGGAAAATTAGTTTTAATTTCCTCTCCCGAACCAACAAGTATGACCTTCACCAGTGAGGCAGATAACCTCTTTGAAGTGTAAGTGGTTACTAAAGGGTGTTGCAGAGCTGAGTTGTGACACCATTCACATTATTACCAGCATGGTCGCTGAACAGCTGTGTAAACTTAAGGTGAATAAATCTCAGGAACCGGATAAGATACATCAGAGGTTCCTTGAGGAAATAAGAGGAAATTGCAGGAACATTGAATGCTGGAGAGGAGCCTGCAGTCCAGAGAAAGGCAGATGTTTTTACGAATGGTGTCAAAAGTGACCCAGGAAATTACAGCCCAGAGTGTTTGGTATCCAATGTGGATAAAATTGTGTTTTTTTTAAGGGAGCAACTGGATAGAAATATAAATCATAATAGTCAATGTGTGTTTCTACAGGGGATGGCTTGTCAGTCTAATCTACCACGTTAAAAGAAACAATGTGACTAAAGTGAGCTCGGGGTGGGTGGGGCTGTGGGTGTGGTGTGCTTGGATTTCAGAAGGTCCTTTCCTGCACATTCACTGGCTATTCTTATAGTGAAAATAAATAAAGTAGGGATCAGTGGAAATAATTTATAATTACTCTGTCTGTAGATGGCTGTCCAACAAGACCCAAAGGGTAGGACTTCAGTGATTACCAGTGGCCTGGTTACCAAGAGTATCACACAGGACAAATTAATTTGGAGCTAGAAACTTGGCACAAGAGGGTTTGAATGTACTGGGGAACGAGAATACAAGTGGTGGATGAACTTCAATGCACAGAAATGCAAAGAGCTTCACTGAAGGAACAAAGAATATGCAGGAAAAGGCTCTTACTGAAATGGAAACCCAATAAAGTGCATGGAAACCAGTAAAGAGCTAGGGGGCTTTACTGACAATAAGCTGAAGCAAACCATATGTTGGGAATCATTAAAATGTCAATAAAGAACCAAAGAAGTGAAGTAATCTTTACAAAACATAAGTGTGTTTGCACTTAGAATAAAGTTCTGGTCACCACATTGCAGCAAGGATATTGAAGCTATTGAAAGGACGCAGAAGAAAGCAGTGTGAATAACTATGAGAATGGAAGCTTTTGATTGAGAGGCTTCTGACAAGGTCCCAAATGGCAGGCTGATCAAAAATGCTACAGCCCATGGGATCCAAGGGAGAGGGGCAAATTGTTCCACGATTGGTTCAGGAGCAGGAAGCAAAGCATTCTGGGTATTTTTATGACAAGTGAGGTTCCACAAGGCTCATTTCTCCACTCCTTGCTATTTATCATATTCTACTGCAGGGGCAAGATAAGTAAATCTGCAGATTATACAATAATTGGTCTTGTGACAGTGACGAGGAAAGCTTTAAGCTACCAGAAGTTTAGCATGGTCTGGTCAATTGGACAGATAAGTGGCAAACGGAATGTAATCCAGAGAAGTAAGTGGTACTGCATTTGTGGAGGAACAAGGCAAGGGAATGGCATGGTAAATGGGAGGTTAGTGAGTGGTGTGATGGATCAGAGGGATCTTGTCCATAGGTGCTTAAAGATAGCAGGAGAGGTCAATAAGGTGGTTAAAAAGACATGAGATTCTTTATTAATCAAGGCATAAAATTTTGAAACAGAGAAATCATGTTGGAAATGTATTCAACAGTAGTTTGACCAGAGCTTGAGAGAAAGTATAATTGCATGGGAAAGGATGCAGATGAGACTTATGAGGATGTTGCCAGGACTGGAAAGTTATAGGACTGCAGGGAAAGATTGGGAAGGCTGGGGGGTTGTTTTCTTAGGAACAGAAGAGGTCGAGGAGCGACTTACTTGAGGTGCATAAAATTATAAGGACTTCATCAAGTATAGAGTATATAGAAAGGACTTATTTCCCTTAGCAGTGGAGTCAAAAGCAGGGGCACAGATTTAAAACAATTAGTAGAAGGATTAGAAAGGAGATGAGAAAGAACTTTTTCACCTCATCACAGTTAAAAAAGTATTAGGACGTGTACTTGATCTACCATGATCTGCACAGCTAAGGAGCATGTGTTGGAAGGTGGGATGAGGCTGGTTAGCACTTTTTGATCGGCATGGAAACCAAGGGCTGAATAGTGTTCTGTGGTTCTGCTGTGAAAATCGGGCATGTTCTTGTAGAAAAAAAAGGTGGATGAGCATTAGTATTATTGCTGTTTTCAGGATTTTAAAAGTTAATGACGATCTTTACAAGTGCTTTGTCTTGACCTGAACAATAGAATCAGGGAACACTTGGGGGGGGGGGGAGTGCTAAATTCAAAGCAAATCTGCGGTAACACTGTTTCACTGCTCAAGGATCGAACAATCCATAGGAGGAGCATTCCTCATCTCATGCCTTGCTCTGTTGCAGACTCATTAGGAGGGAACTTGCTGGGAAAAGCCATCCATTCTGCACTGAGCAATTGGGTTTTATCCCCTTCTGAGAATCAAAAGCTTCGGGACTTGTGCAGTTGGGGAAGGTTTAGGAATCACACTGTTGGGGAGGGTTTAAACTAGTTTCACAGGGGAAAGGTACAGTTGCCAGGGGTGGAGGTAGGTACAGTTAAATATAGAAGAAAAACTAAGTCAGTCCAGTAGGCAGAACAGACAAAGGCACGTAAAGGTGCTTGGGAGGATTGGAAGGCTAAAGTTTGTCTAGTCCAACTTGGTTTTACACTAACTCTGCACTAAATTTGTATTTTGTATATATCATATTTTTGCACTATTTG
>JAUZTB010000069.1:19372389-19383393 GCA_034780895.1 Rhynchobatus australiae
CCAATTCCCTTTTGAAAGTCACTCCTGAATCGCCTTCCAGATCACTACAACTTGCGGCTTAAAAAAATCATGAACTCACTTCCATGAAGTTTGAGAGTACTAACTCTTTAACCAAAGGCATTACATCTTTTTCCAACATTGCTCAACCATCCCTTAGGGTCATAGCATCATACAGCATGGAGACAGGCCCTTCAGCCCAACTCGTCCATGCTGACCAAGATTTTTGGCCCCTTTGTCTCTATTTCAACTGCTTTGTGTCCCCCACTCCTTCCTTTCACCATCTCCCTCTCCTTCCCTCTTGCTCTTTGTCCCTTCCCTCTATCCTCTTTCCACCACTTCTCCGTTCTTCCTTTATTTCCATGTTACAAACCGTTGCTGCAAACAATTTCTGTCTATTTACTTTGTCAGAACACCTCCACATTTTGCACACCACTATTAAACCCCCTCAACCTTCTCTTCTCTCAGAACAATCCTGGCTTGTTCAGTCCGCAGTCTTCATCTGAGCACAAATAACCCCCTTCCAAAAGATGAGCCTGGGACTGGTCACAATACCCCAGCCAAGGCCACACGAGTATTTTATAAGGTCCTTGCTTTTGAACTCGCATTTCTACTCAAATATTCTTGGAAAGCTAAGAATTCCAAATATCTTTGAGTGGCCTTTGCTTGTCATAGAATTATACAGCATAGAAACAGGCCCTTTGGTCCAACTTGCCCATACCTTCCAAGATGTCTAGCTGAGCTAGACCCATTTGCCTGTGTATGTCCCACATCCCTCTGAAACTTTCCTTATGTATCTGTCCAAATGTCTTAAACATTGTAGTTATACTCACCTCTACCACTTCGTCTGGCAGCTCATTCCATATACCCACCACCCTTTGTGTGAAGAAGTTGTCCCTCAGGTCCCTTTTAAATTTTTCCCCTCTTACCTTAAATCTGTGCCCTCTAGTTTTAGAATCCTTTACCCTGGGAAAATGACTATGACCTCTGAGGTTTAATATGCCTCTATGGTCACCCCTCAGTCTCCTACACCAGGGAAAAAAATCCCGGCCTATCCAGCCTCTCCTTATAACTCAAGGCCTCCAGTCCCAGTAACATCCTCGTGAACCTTTTCTGCACCTCTTCCAGCCTGATGACATCCTTCCTAGAGCTGGGCGGCGAGACTGCACATAATACTCCAAATGTGGTCTCACCAACGACTTGTACAGCTGTAACATGACGTCCTAACTCCTGTACTCAGTGCCCTGACGGATTATCCTCCCTCCTCAAAATTTGTGGTGAAGGGATAAGGTTTCTAAGCTTTTATTACTTTGTAACTCAAAACCTCCTGGGTTTGGACCTCTTGATTTTTTTTAATCCCAGGCTACAGGGCAAGGGATTTAGGACTGAGATGAGGAATTTCTGGTGAACCTGTGGCATTCCGTGGTGGCCAAGATGCTGAATGTGTTTATAAAGGAGACGGAGAAATTTCTAGATGGAAAAGGACACAGCAGGGATACATCGTTGAGACAGAGGAGATGCCATGATTGTATTGAATGACAGAACAGGCTGGGAGGGCCAATTTGCCGTCTCCTGTTCCAGCAGAGATGAGCTTTGCCGGCAAGGCAAACATTTATTGAACACCTTTGAGAAGATGATAAGCTACTTCCTTGAACTGCTAGAGGTCATTTAGGGAAGCTCTCCCCATGGTGCTGTGAGGTGGGAAGCACAAGGAGAGTGTGCAGACTCCACTATGACAGCGCTGGAGGTCGTGTCTGAGCCCGGGTCACTGGAGCTGAGAGGCAGTGACTGGACCAGCTGTGCCACTCTGGTGCTTGATCTGAATCCGATTACTTCCGGAATCCCCCTTCTGCTCTGCAGAGCTGAGGTGGTTCTGTTGTTTGTTCCTCTTCTCCTGACCTTGCTCCAGCTCTCCCCTTATACCTGGCCACTCTAACCTTTCTCCAATTGTGTATAATCTTCCCTCCTCGGTCAGTATCAATCAGCAAGTGTCAGCACAGTGACCGGCAGTATGAACACCGACCTTAAAGAGGGAGGTACCTGCCTGAACCAGTGGACAGAAACTGGTCTTCTATTTCTAACCTGTGTTGCACCTCCCCAGATGTACTCAACGGGGACTGTGCACATAATGGAAATGCAGAGGCAGCGATTCATTCAAAAGACAGACAATTGAGGAATGAGATTAAAATATAACCAGCAGATTTTGATGTCGGGAAAATGCACAAAGTCAGTAAACCTCATCAACAATGAGCATTCATTCTATTTCTCTTCAACCATGACCAGAACTTGTGTCTGTCTAAAGGTTTCATGCTCCTTGACTGCCATCTGGTGGTAGGTCCTGAAGGACAAGTGCAGACATTTGGCACCAACAAACCTACAACTCCTGAAACAGGTCATTGCAGCAACTTATTTCCAAATGTTAACTCACATTGCAGTAACATCACCAACAACCTCAACCCCATGAATCCTCATGTAATCCAAAGTAATTAGGGTGGAAATGAACCTGGACCCAATTCTAACCCCAGATCAGCCTTGAACCAAGATCTACCCAAAACATTCACTCTAAGTTGTACCTTCCCCAGACCAGGATCTTGAACCATATAGACAAGAGATGAAAGTTCAAAGGGAGAGAGGGCAATTACTGGGCTGAGTTGGGGGAGATGAGCTCTCCTGGCTCCACAGAAGGGGCTTCGATATAATCTTAATCTCAGGACAACAGAGACCTTCATCTTTACAGCAAGACTAATGCACAAGGAGAGGGGCTGCTGGTGCCTGCTGCTAAACAAAGATGCTGCTGGGCAGCTATTGAGCCACACTTACTCACCACACTTACATCTTTAATGCAATCTCCAGTGGTGCTTTCACCAGCCAGGGTTTAATTGAGTATAGGCTGTACTGTACCCACTGCCAGTGGCTCACAGTCACAGGCTCTCAGTACTGACTTCAGTGAAGCAGAAGGAACAGTGTAAACCCATCACAGGCCTATTGCAACCAGTACAGACCCAGAAAATTCAGCTAAAGACTAGCACAGGTCCATTACACCCCGTGCAGGACCATTGCATCTAGCACATACCTAGCACAGGCACATTACAACCAGTACAGATCTCGTGGAGACACTTTACACGGAGCACAGACCCATCACATACCCAGCATTGATCCATCACAACCAGAACTGTAATCCACCCAGCAATGGGACAGCACATCTGGGACAGGCCCTCAATCTCTTCCACTATTCAATCAGATCACAGTTGAAGAGTGGTCAAGCTCCATCCACTCAATAGGAGAGGGCTACTTCCTGCACCTTGACTTGGGTCTCACTACACTTCCAGCCCCTCCAAGCTCTGTAACCTTCACAGGCTCAGAACCCTCCCAGTCTCTGTAACCTCCTTCACCCCAGACCTCTGCTAGCTCCGATTTCTGTACCGTCCTCAAGCCTCATAACCCCTCTGATCTCTTTAAGTTCCTGCAGTTCCACATACCTCCATCTTTGTTATCTCCACCAGACCAACCTAGTTGGAGGCTGTACTTCTAGCTGTTCAAGCCCTAAAGTCTGAAGTTCTCTTCTAAACCTCGCTGCCTCTCTCTCCTTTCAGAAGCTGCTTAAACCCTACATTTTGCTCCAAATTTTTGGATGTCTGGCTTAACATCTTTGCTGGCTTCCCATCAAGGTTTATTAAACAATTGCATCTGTGAAGTGTCTTGGGACACTTTAAAACATTAAAGCTTCTATTTAATGCAAAATATTATCATTTCAGGGACAGCATGAAGCTTGAAATTCCTTAACTACCTTCTCTCCAATTTCAACTCCTCCCACCGCCAAAATATTGTCACCAAGCTACAAGTTCTTGGAGAAGTTGTCATCTTTTAAAAGTTTAGCACAGGGCTGATGCCCCATTGTGGCCGTATTTCTGCTTTGGCTGAGATCAGCGAACTCACCATAAACCAGAGGTGTCTGGGGTATGTGGCTCCATGCCACAATGACAGACCAAAACATTCATCCTTATACACGCTACACAAACATCACAGAACTCTTTGAACATGGCTCATAATGCTTTAAAACAAAAGTTCGGCTTTTTTTTAAGAATCTGATCAAGCTTTTCTTTGTATTACAACAAATAACATCAAAACAGCTCTGAATGGAATGGGTACTATGCCATATATCCACTGAGTGGCAGTGTTGTTACACCACATGTGCTGAAAATTTCAGTTCAATGTGGCTTGCTCTAGGAGCTTGGTATTTTGTTTAAACATTCGTGGGATGGAAAGATTGTGAAAGCTGGTCTTTATTGCCCATACTTAGTTTACACTGTGGTTGGTAGAATCTCAGGTGGTGATGAGGAGGCGTACAAAAGTGAGATAGATCAGCTGGTTGTGTCACGTCAGCAACCTCACACTCAGCATCAGCAAGACCAAGAAATTGATTGTGGACTTCAGGAAGGGGAAGTCAGGAGAACGCGCACCAGTCCTCATTGAGGGGTCAGCGGTGGAAAGGGTGAGCAGCTTCAAGTTTCTGGGCAACAACATCTCAGAGGATCTATCTTGGGCCCACACATTGATGCAATCACAAAGAAGACATGCCAGTGGCTCTACTTTGTTAGGAGTTTGAGGAGATTTGGTATGTCACCAGACTCTTACAAATTTCTATGGATATACAGTTCAGAGCACTCTGACTGGTTGCATCACAGCCTCGTACGGAGGCTCCAATGCACAGGATTGAAAGAGGCTGCAGAGAGTTGTAGACTCAGCCAGCTCCATCATGGGCACAACCCTCCCCACCATCAAGGATATCTTCAAGAGGTGGTGCCTCAAGACGATGACATCTATCACTAAGGACCCTCACCATCCAGGACATGCCCCCTTCTCGTTACTATCACTGGGGGAGGTGGTTCAGGAGCCTGAAGACCCACATTCAATGATTTAGAAACAGCTTCTTCTCCTCCACCATCAGATTTCTGAATGGTCCATGAACTCATGAACGCCATCTTGTTTTTCCTTTTTGTTTGCACTAATTATTTATTTTTATAATTTATAGTAATTCTTATGTCTTAGCACTGTACTGCTGCTGCAAAACAATAAATTTTGTGTCATAAGTCAGCGCTAATAAATCTGATTCTGATTACATAATGGTTAAAGCACAGAAGTCCATTTGGCACATTGCATTCATACAAGAGCTTGTCCCAATCCCCATATCCCTGGAAAATCTTTCCTTTCAGACACAGTTTGAATGCTATGATGGAATTTGCCACTACTTCCCCTGGCAGTGCATTACAGACCCTAACCATTTACTGTGAAAAGTTCTTACCTCGTATTAACTTTGGTCAATTTACCACCCATCATCACTCTGTGCCCCCTCATTCTTGACCGTTCCACCAGAAGAAAGTGTCTCTGTCTAATACATTTCATAATTTAAATATCCCTATCAAATTTCATCACAGCTCTGCTCAAAGGAGAACAATTCCATCTTCTCTAGTCTATTCCTGTAAATCTCTGCATCACCCACTCCAGAGCCTTTATATCTTTCTTAAAGTATTTCACCCAGAACCGGGCACACTGCTCCAGCTGTGGCCAAACGAGGGTTTGACAAAGATTCATTATGACTTCCTTGCTCTTGTACTTCTAAGCCTCTATTTATAAAGTGTGCAATCCTGTACATTTTTTTTTATTTAAAAACTTCCTTGACCTCCCTGCTACTTGCAATATATATACCACCAGAACTCTAGAGTTGACCTTTTTAGAATTGTGCCCTTTAATCTATATTGAACCTCCTCATTTTTCAAACTAAAATGTTACATTTCTGGTCTCTCAGCAATAAATTCCATCTGCAACCTATTTGTCTGTACCATAAGCCTGTCTACACCTCTTCGAAAGTCTATTACTGTAGCCTGCACAGTTCACTGTGTCTCTGTGCTTTATGACATCTACAGGTGTAGAAATTGTACCCTGTACACCCAAGTGCAAGTCATTGACATCTATTCAGTCCAGCTCCACTGGATAGTTGTCTCTGTTCTGAAAAAACACCTTTCACTGTTTTCTGCTAATTAGCCAATTTCCGATCAGTGTTGCTTCAGCCTCTTTCATTACATTGCCTTTCCATCTTCATCTCAAGCTATCATGCCGCACTTAATCAAACGCCCTTTGGAATCCTATTTATATCAAATCAACTGCATTTCCCTCATCAACCCCGAGTATCTCCATCATTTTCAGTTTTTATTTCAGACTTCCAGCATCTGTAATTGTTTGCTCTGTGCGACCTGGAGTCCAGTGGTCCTGGTGGAACCCAGAATGAGTGCCAGTCAGCAGGCTCTGGGTGGCTGAAGTTCGATGGCATTGGCTCCTTTGCCCCATGGATGGAACTGGATTTGTCCCGCTTTTCAACATACGACATGCCAGGGCCAATCCCAGGCAAGAGAAAGGATCTCAAAGAAAATGGGAGCAAGAGCAGGTCGCGGAGTATCTGAGCAAGAGGGTTATCTGCAACTGAGGGCTTGGACAGAGGGTTATCTGCAACTGGTGACAGGGAGGAGAGGTAGTTCAAGGAACGATGCCCAGGGTGGAACAAGCTGTTGACTGGAACCTTGTGCTCAGTGAAGTCAACCACCTCACCCCACCCCCTGACCACCAAGGTAACAAGCTGAATTTCACTGAAGGACGCAGCTTTGAAAACAAAACTGGGCCAAGTATTCCTTGTGAGAGGGCCACAGATGTCAACCACTGGCCAATCGCTCTCCCAATCCTTACCAAATCTATCATGTTAAACCACAGAATCACACAGCATAGGCCACTCAGTCCACTTTGCCTGTGCTAGCTCTTTGGTAAAGCTGTTGAATTAAATCAGTTCCCCACGTCTTTATTGGTGGTCCTGCAGATCTTATTCTTTCAACGATTTACCAATTTCTACTTGAAAGCTGCCACTGAACTTTGTTTTATCACTCTCACAAAACAAAAGGAGTGGCAGCCAACAGCCCCACTCTAAAGATTTTATAAAATCACATCAGACTCCTTGGTTCAAGATCACTACCTTACCCAATTCCCATATCCCCAATTCCGTAAGCAGCTAAAAGTCTATCTCACCTTTGAACATACTCAACATCTGGGTAGCCCAGGGTAGAGTTCAAAGATCTTCATCCTCAGCCCCAAATGGTCAAACCTTCACTCTGAGATGACAACCCCTCATTCTGGACCCTACAGCTGGAGGGGACAGACTGTTGGCATCTACCCTGTCAACTCCTCCCAGAGTCTTGTGTGTGTCAATGAGAGTACCCCTCATCCTTCAGAACACCAGTATATTTAGCCAAACCCAAACTAGTGGTTAAAAACATGACAAGAGCTGACACAGGGTAGGGTACAGGGAACATTTTATTACATTGAACACAGAAACAAATTTAAACTGAAATGGTTGCAATCACAGGGCGCCCTGATCTGTGTGAGGGCCTGAGAGACCCTGCCCCATAAACTGCTGTCTGTCTGGATCAGGACAGGATATTACCTGCACTGTTTACACCGACACCTCCAGGGACCAATCTGAAAACCCCCAGAGTCTCTCCTCTCAGCAACAAAAGCCCAGCAGCTCAGAGCAGAAACTCCTGGGAAATCAGACATGAGTCAGTAACCAGAGTGAATTATATTGTGGTCGAATGCTAAGACACATTCGGACAACACTGGAACACGATGGATATTCAGATGCCACTGATTGAAAATTAAAAGCAAATCTGTCAAATTACACAGGGAACAATTCAGCTCAAAGTCCCGAATGGTCCCAGGAACACTTGCTTCCACCCTGCAGACTATTAAAGTATTAACATTTACATTAATTCAGTGAAATTCAATCTAACAAAAGGGATAAAGTTTCATTTATACAAAAATAGATTTCTGTAGACATTTTTCTTCTCTTTTTTTTGTTTTTCAGCAAGTGTTCGTAGTGTCAACACAGACTGATCACCATCACGTCTCAAAACTGACTGACCACAAGAATGGGCACACCCATCAGTACAGCTCTGATCACCAGGGAGGGGAGAAGGCTGAGAGGACAAGTGAGACCGAGACTCGTATTGTGGGGGTGAAGAGAGATGAACAAGAGAGAGACTGGGAGAAAAATGGTGAAGGAGAGATACATACGCACAGAAACAAAAAATGTGCAACACACACAACACACACACACACACACACACAGGGACTGAAAGGCAGAAGAACAACAGAGAAAGGCAGATAGAAAGATAAGGGGAGACAATGAGAGATGGGGAGAACTGTAAAGATGACTATAGACTTTGACATGATTGACAAAATGAGATTAAACAAAGTGATACACAGTACAGATGATGAAATGAGGAAAGGGAAGAGATGAGCTGAAGAGAATGTCTGTATCCTGAGTAAATTCTCCAGGAACAGAGACTCCTGGTGAGCTCCCCTTCCACTGTGCTCCTGCCCTGTGGCTGTGTTGTTTCGAGAGTGGTCTGGTGTGAGCGCCTCCATTTATTGCATAACTTTCTGTGCTTGCAACAGTTTAAAAATGCAATTTTTAACTTTTTTTTACAAAATTGCTGTACTTAAAATATTTATATTTCAGGTTAAAATTCAGATTTGAAGTAAAATAAAGAACACAAAGACCAAATCAGGACAGCACTGGAGAGAACCCGTGTACAAAGATGAATACCACAACCCACGAGGAAATGTGGGCAGAACAGAGGAGATTGAGGAGCTGAAGACAGGGATACGGTTAAATGAGGTTTAAACTCCAGTTATCCATGGTTTGGAAAAATAGTCAGGAGCTGATCGAGGCCAATCCGCGTGAACCTCTGATGGGTAAAACTCTTCTCCGACCCCTAGACTCTGAGGAGAAAGGAAGGGGAGGGCTGGAGAGTACAAAGCAGGGAGGAGAGGGAGGTGAGGAATGGAGAGGTGAGAAAGAGGGCAGCAAGGAAGTGGGGAAACGGAGGAGAGGGAGGATTAGTATTAGTGTGGAGGACAAGAGGCATGTGCTTGGGAAGAGTGGCACTGATCAGTTTAAGTGCAGATTGAACATTCGAGCTCCTTAATTTTTAAAACCAAACTCCTTTTACCCGGTCACGTTGTATTCAGGCTTGACCTTTACTCATTACTTGAATGTTTTCCTTAGCAGCAAAGAATCTTCAGGATGCAAAAGCCCCAAACCCACCCAATATTCACAGACTGGACTGGATGGAAGGGGGCAACAAGACATCCCGAATGCACCAATCCATTCTTGGCAGCTCAGGAGGAGGGTGCTGATGAGGCCGTGTAACTCAATCATGCATTGCAGGCGATTATTTCACTGATGTTATAGCCGGCTTGAAGCACGGAGTTTTGTGCTGAATATCCGCCTGCCATACGGCCAAGGTCGTATTGGAGCAAGGTTGTTTTGTTCGGATTAATCCAAAAATTAACAAAGACCATAAAGTATTCCATGAGACATTCAGTTGGTAGACCAAGTGCGAGATTGAGAACTGCTCTGGGTTCTACATGGGTTTGGAACGTGTAAACGTGCTCTGTTTATTAGCCACATCGCTCCAGCCAGCTCAGTGAGAAAGCAGAGACAGGGAAACAATCAGTGTGCAGCTTGCGAGATCCCAGTTGGGAGAATTTGCAACTAAACTAGTGAGAGGGCAGATTCAGAGGAGGCCAAATTCCATCTTGCTTCACACCTCCACCAGAGAACCTCATATTGGGAATGGAGGCCACCCAGAGTTCTTCGAAGTCCAACTTCCAGCGCTGACAAATCTGTGTTGATGTCGACAAGACCAATCCCTCGAGACTACCCCACATGCCGACACAAACCAGGAACGAGATCCAAGTTAAATGAAGCCTCTGCTGCACTCAGGGAAGAGTCAGGGTGCGTGCGGACACATGCACACACAGATACCGCAGATCATCTCAACAAGCAATTCGTCACAGACCCAGAGATTGATGCAGAGTGTATATAAAAAGAAAATTATTCCTTTGTCATCTCATTAATGAGGAATTACAGTTGAGGGTGGGATGCAAGGGGTGGGGGCGGGGGCTGTAAATGCAGAGGGGAGGCCAAGGATTTTTGCACCGAGCCTGTACAAAAAGATGGCAAATCTGTTTCTGGGCTGCAGTTTTCTGTCTGCCCACTTAGGTCATCTGATGAGGAGCTTCCAGCATCTCCATGAGGAAAGTGTCAATGGGCGTGTCGCCAATCAGCTTGAAGAAGAAAAGGTGCTCCAGGCATTTCAGTCCGATAGAACGGAGAGCCGGTAACCGCAGAAGGAGCTTGGCAAACCTGTCCGGCAACAAAGGATGGTTTCAGAATTGGTGCAGTGGCGCGGCAAGCACTAGGGCACAAAACCCAGGACAGAGCTGGGCATGCAGTCTCAGCTGTGCCTCAGCTCCTGAGCGCTGAAGCGTCCAAGCAACAGAGCTGCATAGGACATAGTGGCCCCAGTGCCAACTCCAGTTTAAGACCATGTAGTTCCACCCCCCCTGCATTCTCCCCACCCCAACATCCTCTCCCGCCCCCCCCCCCACCATAACGGCAAGAAATGGTTAATGTTGGCCTCAGTGTCAGTACGCAGGGGCTGGGTGGTGGGGGGGTGGTGGGGGGAAGGGGTGTGGGTTACAACTGTAGCCATGGTCCCAGTTCCTAATCAGCAGCAAATAAATCAAATGAGGTGAACCAATGATTAATCACAGTGGTACTACCCTCCATGAAACAACAGTAGAGGAACAGAGTCCAGCATTGGACAGAGAAGCCCATACTCCAGGGAAATTGAGCAGACATGGTACCGACACCCCAGTGTGTGTGGGACCTGTCCCTCAGTGAGGGTCAGCGTGCGTAGGACCTGTTCCCCCAGCCAGGGTCAGCGTGTGTGGAACCCGTCCTCCAGCCAGGGTCAGCGTGTGTAGGACCCGTTTCCCCCAGCCAGGGTCAGAATGTGTAGGACCCGTTCCCCCAGCCAAAGTCAGCGTGTGTGGGACCCGTTCCCCCAGCCAGAGTCAGCGTGTGTGGGACCCGTTTCCCCCAGCCAGAGTCAG
>JAUZTB010000069.1:19399940-19439911 GCA_034780895.1 Rhynchobatus australiae
AAGGGTCTCATAGTGGGCATAGAGGAGAATGAAAGAACAAAACTACACACCAGGTGGCACCTTGGAGCTGCATAGGTGGTTTCAGTGTTGATTATTCTGCAATAAAGCTGCACGTCACCAAGAGCCTCCGCAGAGCGAGCCCTGCACACATCCCTTAGCCTAACTAGACACACCTCTGAAGTCTGCGCCCATACCTTCCCGCTTCATCCCCATGGCAAGACACTTCTGGTAGCGGCAGTACTGGCACCGGTTACGCTGACGCTTGTCAATTATACAGTCCTTGTTATCACGGCAATTGTAGGTAAGGTCTTTGCGCACTGTGCGTTTGAAGAAACCTTTGCAACCTTCACAACTGTAAACGCCGTAATGCTTGCCTGAAAGAATGAGAGGAAATATTGTTAAAATTGTGTACAAAATTATGTAACATAAATGCAACATGATCAACTCAACCTACGGAGAGAGATGCTTAATACAAACAGGTGATCAGTAACTTTGGGAGCACTTGTACTCTGTTCACTTTTTAACCAAGATCAAGAAATCCCACAGCACACTGATCATACTTTTCCACACTAGAAAATGGATAAATACTTAAATGGAAATATTCGTAGGTTTAAGATGAAAAATCAGGCAAGTAGGGCTAATTAGTTAGCTCTTTCAAAGATAATACAGGCTTAAGAAGTCAATTGGCCTCCTCTGCACTGGATTGTTCGATTATTTTATGGGGATTCTACTACCTGCTTTTTATAACATGCTGAAGCAAATTAAGCTTTACCAGAGGCTGTCCCTGATTCCATGATGAGTGCTTATCTTGCAAGATAGCATTATGAACACGTGTCTCCAGCTTCATACTTTACACAAGGTGTTATAATCTAGCATTGGCGCGCAAGATAGACTGACAATCTAAATCCCTTGAGGACTACTCATGTAAAGAAAGAAATGGTGAACTTTGAGACAGTATCCCCATTGTCAATTCTGGCTGCATTCCAGCAATGAAACCCTCATGGAATCCAGTGGCAGAGTGCCATCATTTGGCAGTTTCTTTGCAGTTACTCCATTCATTTTGACAGGGTGGAATGGCTCTGAGGGAAAGAGGTTGCACTTTCTGAACCACATTAATTTAAATATATTTGTCAAACATATTAAAAATGCAATCATTTTAAATGTTTGAGTGCTGTTTTAATTACTTCTAATTTTTTATAAAACTAATATATTTTATTGAATAGCGTGATTGATTTTTTAACAGTTTATGAGTATTTTTCAATGCAGTGAATGCCAGATATTCAAAGTCTTTTGACAGCCTGATCACCCGTAAGCCTGAGGGCAAGGCTTAATCAGCTGTCAAGGCATTTCTGTGGGATAGGTTTGCACTGCCAACAGGCCTGTGGATCAAGAGGCAGCTTTGGAGACCAATTTGCCACAATGGACAAGGGCAGTAAAGAAGGTGGTGAACACAGTTCACCGGCCACTGGGGCAGACTGGACCAAGCCATTCCACAGCCTGCCCATTGTGCATCACTGTAACTCGGGTGTCAGCAGAACCTTTCCAACGCTAAGCAACATATGATGTTGGACAAAAAGATAACTGGACAGAGAACTAATGCTAAGCTGAGCCCCTTTAACAGAAAAGTTCAAGATGAGAACAAGCAAATCTATCAATTGGTAATGACAAAACTAACATGATGTCAGTGCAGAGCAATTGAATTCCAGAGTGACTAGAAACATCCACACACCTGAAGACCTGTCCCCACAAATGGCACAGATGTGTTTGGTGAGCGAAACTGGACAGTTTGAGGAGTGAGATGGCATCTTAAGCACGCCATTGATTCCTAAAGGTGGCTTCACGTCCTCTGTGCTGCTTACTGAATTCATAGGCGAGTTTACCTGCAACAGAAGAGTAAAATGAGAAATTGAACAGTTTCTTATATAGACTAAAAGAACTCCTTCTAACCATGTTATACAGGCTCAGTTATTCTGCTCTTCCCCAAGTGAAACAGATATACGTGGAAACCAGGTGATAAATGCTAAGTATCAATACAAAGAATTAACAGTAGCATCTTTTACTCAGTAGGCAAGGATAGAAATCAGCATTTTAGAACTGCATTGATGTTCCTTCTTCATTTCAAAGAAATTCTATTTCTTTCATAATGCTACCACATAACATCAGATGCTTCTCCTATTTGCTCCTGAAGTACAGGACCTCAGGGAACCAACTCAAAGGGGGCTTATGAACTTGGGAGGCTGCCTCACGTGGAGGTGTGAAGACCCTTGCACAGAGAATGGGGCCTGGGGAGTCTACTTATGCGGGTTGGAAGACACATGAGAATCCTTTTCTTGAAAGCTCCAGACTCAGGGAGCTCCTCTCATGCAAACTGGGACCCAGGGATTCCATTTTAATGGGAAAGTGGGACCCAAGGAAATCCTGATGGCCGAGGGTGCAGGGTCTAACCGAACCATTTTCAAATGGGCATGGGACTTCAAGGTATCAACTATCTGTTAGCTTAGCAGAAAGCTGCTGAAATACAATTCTGCCATGCCCAGTTACAGAGAAGCAGGGGTTACTGGATAGCAATTAGGAGAAGAGTGCTTTGATCCTGCTCCCCTGTCCGTCTGATTTAGGGGAACTAAACTGGTGTCAATTCCCTTTCAGCACAGTTCCCTTGAGCCAAAGGCCATTGCATACAGTTCTGGAATTAGTGCACTCAGCAAAGACCAAGGAATGTGGAGGTTTTGTTTTGCTATGTGGAAGGTACACAGCAAGCTTAACCAACATCAATTAAAGCAAGTTCAAACGTTGAGGATCACGATATTAAAAAAATCACAAACCATACACAGCACAAGCTTTCATCAGCACCTTTTCAAGGGACTAAGGTTATGAGCATCACTGACTGCTATATGTCAATGGCAGCTTGCCATACCCAACCATCTCATTACACAGTTGTGTACTTACAGCAAGTCCTTGAAAGTACTTAGGGCTTTAGGGAATGTTGTAATTAATTTGCGCTCCCTTGAACAAACAGTACTTTGCATACAATTCTGGAATGTTACCCAACCTACCTTGAATGGAAAAGCCAATGCAAGCTCAGTCTGTACACAACATTGCATCACCAATGTAATGAATCTCAGCTCTGCACAAAAGGTAATTTCACAGACTCTGAGACATTCAAAGCGAGTCTTAGAACATCCCACTCTGACACACATCCTGTATGCATCTGCATCGGCAACACTTGATGACACAACATAGAGGGAGCTCTTCTCCATCTCCAATTCCTCTCGTAAACCCTCATCATCTCTTAAGTCTCTTTTCTCATATTCAGCGTTCTAGGAGTTTCCTTCTCACATCAAGTTAATGCTCCTGCAGTGGTACTGAAAAATGCCCTATCAAAATGACACATTAAATCCTCTGCGACTATAGCCAATGGGCTTTTCTCCCTCTCACCTTCTCTGCAGATTTTGGTAGTTGACATCACCAGTCAGTCCACATTAAATAATCTTAAATAAAACACTTTTACCTTGCTCTATTCTTACCTATTCAACACTCATCTGGGGATAAGATCTTTATTACTGTTAACAGTCAAAAAAACTTCAGATGCTGGAAATCTAATGAAGGTTTCAACCTGAAACCTTAATTCTGTTTCCCTTTCCATAGATGCTGCCTAACCTGTTGTTTCCTGCTGTTTCTGTTTTTGTTCCTTATTACTGTGGATCTGTACATGTTCTCTGATTTAATCCCACAACCTTTTGGGTGCCTATATATTCCTGATTGTGTTACATTAATTAATACAGCAATGGCCCGGGGCGTGTACACCCTACACTATATTACAGCAAATGGCCTTCGTCTCCATTTCCCTTTTTATAAGATATCTTTATTGGTCACATGTACATTAAAATACACAGTGAAATACATCCTTTGCAATAGAGTGTTCTGAGGGCAGCCCACAAGTGTTGCCATGTTTCCAGTGCTAACACAGCTTGCCCACAACTTCCTGACACATGCGTCTTTGGAATGTGGGAGGAAACTGGAGCACCGGAGGAAACCCACACAAACACGGGGAGAACATACAAACTCCCTTCAGGCAGCAGCAGGAATTGAACCCGGGTTGCTGGTGCTGTAATAGTGTTACGCTAACCGTTACACTACTGTGCTTGCCCTGAATTATGTACATGAAAAAGAACAAGTCTGTATACCTCTGGGTAATGTTACATCAATGACCTGGGGTGTATGCACACCCAGATTACATTAATCTCACCTTTGAGGTAGCACAGTGACGCAGCTAGTAGAAGTGCTATCTTACAGCTTCAGTAACCCAGGTTCAATACAGACCTCTGGCACTGTCTGTGTGGAGTTTGCATGTTCTTCTTGTGACTGCATGGGTTTCCTCTGGATGTTCTAGCTTCCACCCATGCCCCAAAAACATGCAGGTTGCAACAGGCCACTGTAAATTGGTGTAAATAAGCAGTAGAATCTGTGGGGTGGTGGGGTAGTTGATGAGAAAATAGGGAGAATCAAATGAGTTAGGGTAGGACTAGTGTAAATAAAAATGAGTGCTTGATGTTGGAATGGAATTGGTGGGCCAAAGGACCTGTTTTCTTGCGGAATCTCTCCATGACTCACTTCTGGAGGCACCGATCCAGTTTAAGCGCAGTTCTGATCCAGGTCTACAATAGAACATCCATGTATTCTCATCCTGTTCTTAAATCTCTTCTCTCATAAGAGAACACAGTCATACATCAACTAAATGTTTTCATCAAATAAAAACAATTCAGTGAGAGTCTGTGCCCAGAAGTGACAAGAATGTTGTGGGCGGGCTGAAATCTCACAGCACAATATAAATGCCCGAGCGATCCTTTAGCGTAATGACTGGTGGAGTCCTACCTTGGGGCTTTTCATTAAACTAAAATTAATCAAACTGAATTATCCCCCTACACCTCCAATTAACACCACTGCCACAATGACCCTGACAGAACATAATCTCAGAATCAGGAGGGCAGATTTTAATGTTTGTAACTAGATTATTTTTATTCTATTTTAAACATTAACTATCATGCCCATCTGGAAAATTCTAAACTTTGAACATTGTGGACAGTTTGGTCAACCCATAGTGAACGTACACAAAGAAGTTAATGGAGATGTTGGAAAGCTGAAATAGGAGCAAAAAACGTTGGAACTACTCAGCACACCGGGCAGTATTTCAGCAGATAGAAAAAAATTTAGCACTTCAGACTGATGACTTTTCTGATGACTTGAAGCATTAACTCTTTCGTCTCCAGTAGCACTCTCTAACCTACTTTGTATTTCCAAGCAATTTGTTTTATTTCAGATTTTCAACATTACAATATTTTGCTTTAGGACCTAAAATATTAACTTTGTTTTCCCACCCTAAAAATGCTGCCTGACATGTTGACATCAATCAACATCCTGATCCCTGCCCTTTGATCTGGTGAGACCCAATAGGAAGCCAAGATGGACCATCCACTTGGCATTTTGGATTGAAGGGATCGCTGAAAATGCTTCAGTTTGTTTTCTAAAGGAAGGAGTCAGGATGTGATCAAGAGCAGGAACATCCCATCTCCAACCTGGGATGGGGAATAAATTCATTGGACAGTGATTAAGGGCAGAAACCTAATCCAACTTCTTTTCTCCATTTAAGGGGGAGTCACCAGGAAATCATCTGGAGCAGGAATCCCTGCAGGCTTTCCTTCTGATCTCAGGAATCACTGGACATTAATAGGAGAACTCATTTTTGTCTAACCCAGGGGATCACTATATAAGGTCAAGAGTAAGAACAATGGCTGCTTCCCATTCTGGTACAGGAGTAACCTGTCTTCATAAGCAAGGACCCTGACCATCCATTCACTTGCTAAATTTTGGAAAAACCACCACAACTTCTACTCTGTCCTTCCTGAAAGGTGGCCCCCAGACTTTCTCACATTTCATATTTACATACTCTCTTTCAGCATAGAAGGCCATTTGGCCCACCAAGTTTATGCTGACTCTCAGAGCAATCCCTTCAGTTCCATTCGCCCCACTTATTTCCCTGTAACCAATGTCTTGTATGCTCATCAACTCCATCCTGATTCTCCTTCCACCAACCTACACTAAGGGTAATTTATGGCAGACAATTAACTCACTAATAAGCACATCTATGAGGGGAAACCAGAGCACCAGGGGAACCATACAATCTAGGACGAATGTGCAAAGTCCATGTAGCACCGTTAAGTTAGGTTTGGACCGGGGTCACTGGAGCTGTGATGTAGCAGCACTAATCATTGAGCTACCATGCCACTCTCCACAATACTCCACTTAAGGCCTAGATAATCATTTATAAAGTTTGAACAAGATCTCTTTCATTTTAAATTTCATGCCTTTATTTACACATGCAAGCCACGTGCTATTTTAACCACATTATCCATGTCTTGCCTCCAGCAAGGATTCATTTCCCCAAAGTTTATCTGCTCATCTACACTTTTCAAAATGGTGCCGTTTTACAGTAAGATAAAAATGTAGAAGAATCTCAGAGCAAAACAAGGTGAAAACCAGGGTAACTTGGTTCTGTGCCCAGAAAAAGACTTCAAGCCAAAATGATCAAATTCCTGATGGAATTTAATGGCTCAGAAATGAATTCTTCACAATAACTAAATTGCAGCAATTGAAACAGTCAATTCAATAAAGAGCTTCAGTGATTTAGTATGAAGAAATCAATTTTTAACAAGGACAGGAGGAGGATGAGTTAAAGCTGATGCAGGAGTGAGACAATCTAGATATGATAGGCAAGGAAAAGATGTGGGATGGGGATGTGGTGGGGGAGGCGAGATGAGAAGATAGCCCTGGCAGGGAGGGGTTTGAGGGAAGTGTAAAGGGTAAGTCACGCAAAGGAATGGAAGTGAAAGGTAACAAACCAGGAAGAAATTACCCAGGGAAGAAATGCCAGACAGGGTGACGGGGAGTCAGCAGAGAATAGGAGGCAGCTGGTGCACTTTCCTTAACTATTTGCAGTGCAGTACGATTTTAACAGAGACATACATGATGGGAAGAGAGATCATTCTGCAATGAATAATGGGAGTCATAAAATGTGATACTGTTGGAATACAAGGAAGGAGTCAAACTGAAATCAACCAGAGGGGGCAGCGGGGACACACAAGTGTGATTCAATTGGAAGACAGGGGGCCTGATCACCTCAGTAACGGATTGAATTAGCAGCTTGAAATTTCATTCACCCTATGCCAAAACTGAAAGCTGCTGAGAGATGCACAAACAAAAGACAGGATGCACCATTTCAGGTAATGCACAAACTTATAACCAAATGAAAAGTTAAAAGAAGCAGGCACAATAAGGGATGATTTAATTACAACGCTGCTACTGTCTGAGTACTCATGCCTAGGCTTGACCATATCCTGCTTAATCCTCTGTAACACTGAAATAAGGACAAGGCAAGATGAGACACAAAGGCCAAGCCTGCCTGTTAACTTCAGATGTGCAATAAAAAAATTGCTGTTCTGTTTGATACACACTGACCTGTTTCAAATATATAACATTTCATAGGTAACCTCTACTAAAAGCTAGCGAATTATCCGCAGCCCTAAATATTGCACGCTGTTGGTGATCACAGCAGAGGGGGGTGGAGTTAAGAGGATCCGAAGTTTTAATGGGTGGAAGGCAGACAGAAAAAATGAGAGATTCTGCAATGTGGGACAAAAACAAGTTCAGAGTTGCTTGTCAATGAGATGAATGACGTTACAATTATATTAATAATTTTCATGAACCTTCACGAGATGATAACTGACGTAAAAGATCCACTGACAAGTGCGGCTAGACTCTTTAAACAGGATGTGGAAGAAAAGGAAAGGAGATTGTTACAAGTCAGAAAGAAAGGTTTACAAAACATCACTGTCCTCGCCAGTTCACTTCAGCCAATTACTGGTATAGACACAATGTAAAATGCAAAATATAAGATTGTCATCAATAAATTGAATGGGAATTTAAAAGGAACTTCTTTACCCAGAGAGTGTTGTGAACATGGAAATCACAAGCAAATGGAGTGTTTGACACAAATAGCATAGATCCATTTAAGGGGAAACCAAGTATGGGAGGAAGAACATGCTTTTGAATTAAAGATTCGAATGTGCAGAAATGTAAGGCTGCAGAGAGTAGTAGACTCTGTCCAATACATCACAGGCACATCCCTCCCCACCACTGGTAATATCTGCAGGAGGTGTTGCCTCAAGAAGGCAACATCCATCATCAAAGATCCCCACCACCTTTTCGCAGCTACCATCAGGCAGGAGGTACAGAAGCCTGAAGTTCCACATCATCAGGTTCAAGAACAGCTACTTCCCTTCAACCATTCAAGTTCTTAAACCAACCAGAAAAACCCTAATCACTGCAGTTTAGCAACATGATGACCACTTTGATCAATTTGCACTAAAATGGGCTTTGTATTTTTTGTTCTCATTGTGTTCTTTCTTGTTAAAATTGTGCATAATTTGTTTATGTTTTCCTTGTGAATTTTGCTTATATGATGTTATGTGCCTGTGATACTGCTGCAGGTAAGTTTATCATTGCACGTGTGTGTATATGTACTTGTGCATATGACAATAAACTTGACCTTGAAAACTTTGAAAGAAGGAAAGAAGCTCATGTACATCACAGGCTCCAATATGCACCCATCAGGCAAAATGGCCTGCTTCTGTATTGTAAATTATGTGTAAACACAATATGTGATCCTCAAGACTTTATCACTGGCTTACGAAGATCAACCACTGGAGCTCAGTCAGGAGATGAAAGCTTTCCCAGCTGGGGTTTACGTAATTCAGTTTATGTGGACAGTAACAATGACCATCTGAATTACAGCAAAAATGCTTCAGTTCACAATCTGTCTTCAAACTCTGCCTGTTCCTCATTGAGATTTCCAGAGTAGCAAAATGCTTAGGAAAAATTTGTTCTGTGGCAGATATTGTATTAATAGGAGTCAGCTGAGTGAAAGAGAAATGAATTCGGGAAATAGAAGGCAAGTACAGTCTGGCAAGCCCTCCCCCAGGATGATGATCGTCAAGAGTTTCTCCAACAGGCATGTAATTTTCAACTTAACAACATTTGTGTTTTGATGAAGGATGTCAATGAAACACTTCATAGCAGCATCCAACACTCTTAATCAGAATTACAGAGAAAAACTCACCATATACTATAACCCTGATATGGTGAGAGACAAAGTACACTGATCCATCATTCATGCACAACACAGGAATAGCAGAAATTAGATGCAGACTACTGCAGCATCTAAACTATCTCTCAAACAAACCCAGGGCAGATCAAACAAGTTCTGATGCAAATGACACTTCCAGCATTTTCCTCTGTATCATTTTGGGGAAAGAGAAATAGACGCAAAATCAAAAATTTTACACTACTGATGGCTGTCTATGAACACCTTGCATGGCCCTGATTGCATGCACGTGTCCACACATGCACTTCAGCCAAGTCCCTGACTGGGTATGATACAGGGTCACCTAATGGCCTAATCAATCCTCAAAATTCACACATTATAAATGAGGAATCAGGTATCAAAGGACACCCAGTGCTTCAGAGCCCTCCACCAGGAAGTCACCACTCTTGTGCTCACTGACCTACAATGGTTCCCAATCCAGGAAATCATCACCCTGATTTTCAAATCCCTCACTCTTTACAATCTCTAATCTCCAGCCCCTCAAGTGAGATCTCTGCACTTCTCCACTCCTGATTTTCATTGTTCCATCAGTGTCAGTCTTAATTCAGCTGCCTAGATCCTAAAACTCTCAAATTCCGTCCCTAAACTTATTTGTTTCTCTGCCTTTAAAGTGAACCTAAAAGCCTATCGCTTAAACCAGGTTTATTGCCTTATGCGATTCATTGTTACATTTTGTGTGATAATATTCCTGTAAATTCCTTAGAATTGCTGTTTTAAAGGTGCTCTACAAATGCAAGTTGCAACTGATCTAGCTAAGTGAGTGGGCAAAGAAACAGCAGATGGAATATGATGTGGAAAAATGGGAGGTCATTCACTTCAGTACACAAAACAGAAGAGCGAGTATTTTTTATGTAACAGTGACAGACTGAAAAATATTGACATTCAAAGGAGACCAAGTCTCCCAGCCACTTAAAGCCAACATGTAGGTGCGGCAGGAAATTAGGAAGGCAAATGGTATGTTTGGCTTTATTACGAGAAGAGTTAAGTACAAAGAGCAAAGGTGAGACTTGGAGTTTTGCATACGGCTTTGATCTTCTTACCCAAAAAGGGATCTTTGCGAATGGAGTGCAAGAAAGATTCATCAAACTGGTGCAACACACAAAATGCTGGAGGAATTCAGCGGGTCAGGCAGCATCTATGGCGTGAAATGGACAGTCAACATTTCGGGTTCAGACCCTTCATCAGGACCAGAAAGAAAGAGGAGAGATAGCTAGTATAAAAAGTTGGGAGGAGGGGGTCGAGCAAGAGCTGGCAAGTGATAGGAGAATCCAGGTGAGAGGGAAATATTAGACAAGGTGGAGGAGGGGGAGAGTGGGAATGATGCAAGAAGCTGGGAGGTGATGGGTGGAGGTGACAAAGGGCTGAAGAAGATGGAATCTGAAAGGAGAGGACAGTGAAGCATAGAATAAAGGGAAAGTGAGGGGGGAAACCAGAGAGAAGAATGTGTGGGTGATAGGCAAATCAAGAGGGAGGGGGAGGGGAAAGAGATGGGGTAATGGGGCCAGTGGAATAAGGGAAAACAAAGGTGGGGACAGAGGGGAATGGTTACCAGATATTAGAGAAATTGATGCTGATGTCATCAGGTTGGATACTACCAAGGCAGTTTATGAGGTGCTGTTCCTCTAATCTGCATCTAGCCTCAACTTGGCAGTAGGGGAGGCCGTGGACAGACATGTTGGTGTGGGAAATGGGAAATGGAATTGGAATTAAAATGGATGGCCACTGGGAGATCCTGGCTGTTACGGTGGACAGAGTGAAGGTGCTCGACGAAGCGATCCCCCAATCTGCATCAGGTCTCACCAATGTAGAAGAGGCTGCACCGGGAGCACCAGATGCAATAAATGACACCAATGCATCCACATGTGAAGGACTGCCTCACTTGGAAGGACTGTTTAGGGCCCTGAATGGTGATGAGGAAGGAGGTGTAGAGGCAGGTGTAACCAGGGATAAGTGCCTGGAGGAGGATAGGTGGGAGGGACGAGTGGACAAGCAAGGCACGGAGAGAACGATCACTGCGGAAAGCAGAGAGGGGAGGGGAGGGAAAGATGTGCCTGGTGGTGGGATCCTGTTGAAGATGGCGTAAGTTGCAGAGAATGATATGTTGGATGCATAAGCTTGTGAGATGGTAGGTGAGGACAAGGGGAACTCTATCCCTGTTATGTTTAGGGAGAGGATGGGGTGAGGGCAGATGTGCATGAAATAGAGGAGATGCAGGTGAGGGTTGCGTCGATAGCAGTGGGGATAAACTCTGCTTTCTGAAAAAAAAGAGGACATCTTGGATGTCCTGGAGTGGAAAGCCTCATCATGAGAACAGCTGCTGCAGAGACAGAGGAACTGAGAGAAGGGGGTGGCATCCTTGCCAGTGACAGGGTGGGAAGAGGTGTAGTCAAGGTAACTAAAGATGTCGGTGGATAATCTGTCTTTTGAGATGGAGACAGAGAGGTCAAGAAAGGGAAGAGAGGTGTGTCGGAGATGAACCAAGTGGATTTGAGGGCGGGGTGGAAGTTGATAGTGAAGTTGATGAGACTGATGAGCTCCGCACGGGTGCAGGAAGTGGCTCTAATGCAGTCGTCAATGTAGTGGAGAAAGAGTTAGGGAGCGTTACTCGTGTAGGTTTAGAACATGGATTGCTCCACAAAGCCAACTGGTTCCTAGAAAGGCTTTACGGGTAGAAATCACATAGACTAAACACTCAAGAACAGAGGTCTAGATGAATGAGACCTGCTTACTGAAATTTAATTTAAGGCTCAACCGGGTGACAACAATGAGATGATTTCCCCTGCCCCAGCTGATGATTCTGGAACCAGGGGTCACATTCCCAGAATAAGGAGTAGTCCATTTAGGACCGAAATGAAGAAGAATTTCTTCACGCAGAGGGTGGTCAACCTCTGGAATTCTCTTTCCCAGAGACGTGAATTCTCAATCATTAACATTTAAAAATCTCTGAATGTCTATTTTAACTCAAAGGAATCAAGCGATATGGAGCAAATGCAAGAAAATGATGCTAAGGTAGAAGACCGTTCTTGATGAACTGCTGAGCAGGCTTAAAAGACCAGATGGCCTATTCCTACTCATAATTCTTATTCCGTACGACCCAATTTTACTGTAGTCCCATTAAATGCAAGTCAAAAAGATCTCTAGATGCATCCCATTTGGATGGACTGAATTTAAAAGTGCTTACAGTTCAGGGGAGGAGAAGCAGGGTTGGAAAATTTTATGTACTTTATAACTTCACAAACTAGAGCAAAATCTCATGGATCACAATGAATGAAATAAAGCAGGAACAGATGCCATTCAAGTTTTCAGATTATGCAGTTGGTCAAGCATGTTTGAGAGGAGAGACTGGGGGAAAAAATATAGTTAAAGCAGAAAACTACTGGACAATTTCCTGAAAGTCCTGCAAATCGTCTACTTTAATGAGGATTGTGAGCACTCTGGAAATTCAGACACTAATAAAAGAGGGAGACAGCCGAGAGTGGGGGCTGAGATTATGAGCTAAGGAGCATGAGCAACACCTGCAGGCAATAAACCTCAGAGAGAAACAGGAAGCCCAGGCCAGGCCTGCCTGGGAGGAGGTGCTGGTGACGCCAGCCAATTCATCTTTCTGGTGATTAGTAGGAGGCCTTCGTTGGGACAGGCTCCTACCTCGCAGGCATACAGGAAGACAGCTAATGAAATCCATAAGGGAGCTGTCTGAATCAGCCGTGGAGAATGGTATTCTTGGCACAGGCACTGCTCTGTGTTTATCCTGCTGACCTCATGCAAGCTTCCATACACAGTCTCATGACTCTGTCATTTTGAATGCAACAGTTCAAGAGTGCCAGGGAATCGAGGCCATAACAGGGGTGGAGGAAGGACAAGATTCTTGGCAAATTTTTTTACCCAGCCTGGAGTTACTCTCTGGAGTTACCAAAGGCCTTACTTGTGTACAAGCACTATTCAGTGCTATTGTGGGGGTGGGTGCAGTCACAGAAAGAAGATCACCCGAAGAACCTACCTAAAAACAATCTCACTTCTGTGCAACACCTCAGCTCAGCTGCCCAGGACAACCTTGGCAACACCTCAGCTCAGCAACTCAGGACTCCATTCACTTCAGCTTAGGAACATCGCAGAGAGCCAAGGAAAAAATTCTAAATGTGGATCAGCTTATAAACTTGGCATATCACGGCTCAACTCAGGGTCAGTATGGTAACCCAGGCAGCTCCTCAGCCTGGGTCAGGAAAGGTTCAGACACAGGGAACCCACTTGCCTCGGCTCATGGTAGAAACCAGGAGGTATCGTAACACAAACCAATTCAAAAAAACACATCATTTATTCCAGGAACCTTCCATCTCTAGCTCAAGTGAGGAACCAGGTGGCCCGTGTCCTTGGGACACTACAGAAACCCAGGCAGTCCTCACCTTAGCACTGGGGCACTGCAGGAACGTGCCCAAACACTCAATCCAATTCTCTGAAGGGACCCAGCCACTCTGTCACCCTGGGTCACTGTCGGATCCCAAGCACCCACCCAGCTCATTGCATGAACCCAGGCATCACTTACCACAGCAACCCGGTCACCCCTCTCTCCAGCTCCATGACCAACCCGGTCACCCCTCTCCCCAGCTCCGTGCACCAACCCGGTCACCCCTCTCCCCAGCTCCGTGCACCAACCCAACTGCCCCTGTCCTCTCAGCTCACTGCTAAATCTGGGTATCCCTCTCCCCAATTCAATGCAGGAACCCAGGCACCCTCCTTACCTTCAGCTCACAGCAGGAACACAGGTACCCCTCTCCCTAATTCAGTGCAGGATTTCATGCAGCTTTCTCCTCAGCTCACTGCAGGAACCCAAGCACTCCAGTCTCCAGCTCACTCCATCAACTTGGGCACGTATCTGCCGAGATCAGTGGAGTTAACCAGGTAACCCTCTCTTTAGTTCACTGCAACAATCCAGCCATCTCTCTCACACAGCTCTTTGCAACAACCTGGGTACCCCTCTCCCCAGCTCACCACAGCATCCTAATCACCCCTGATGCAAAGCTCAGGAATTTGGTGATTAAGGGAATTAGGCAAGATGGAAGAGAGGTGCTGATTTGTTTTTCTAGTATATGGTGGTCTATGACAGCTTAAGGCAGGATGAATTTAAATTTTATCTGATGCTCATTGTGAATTATGATGTTTAAGCTAAATAAAAAACACTGAAAAGTAGGTTAGATTAGACTTTTAATGTCTGTTAGGTAACAAGTCAAAAAATCAAGTAAATAGAAATTTAAACTGATTACTTATATAAATCAAGACCTGATAGAGTTAGCAGAACAGGCAACGTGTTATAGCTGCAACATGTGGGAGTTAGTGGTCCCAGCAACTGCACTTGAAGCAAATGTCTGCGGTTTGAGGAACTCTGCTGAGGTTTTTGAGTTGGAGTCTGAGTTGCAGACATTCTGCTGCATCAAGGAAGAGTTCCAAGGATGATTTTATAAAGGAGTTAATCACCCTCTTTTGCTTATGTAGAATCCTGATTATGGACAGTGCTCAGGTCCAGAAGGAAGCATCTTCAAGTCAGGGGACCCAAAATGCTATGCTGCAGAAGCCTCAACCTTTGACTTTGCCTATCAAGTGCAGAGCACATACTCTCTGTTCAGACATGTGGGGAGGAGGAGCACAGAAGACCACTCAGAAGGAGATCATGAAAAAGAATGTGCCAGTTGTAGAGTGCAGTGTAGCCAGGGAGAAAGGATCTGCTCTTTGTAGCCATATCATGAGAACCGAGGGTGGTGGTGTCTAGCTGATGCCTGCACTACGGACATATTCTTGGAGATTGGAAGGGAACGTGGAGTAGGAAGAAGAGGATCCACTTCTCATGGTTCACATAGTTCTATCAATGTCATTGTTTCCTAAGGTTTCTGCAGAGAATGAAGAACAATAGGAGCAGGAGAAGGCCATCTGGCCAGTCAAGCCTGCCCTGCAGTTCAATATAATCATGGGTGATCTGTCCCAGACCTCAACTTCCCTCTGTGTCAGTTCCTCATAGCCCTCAATTCATAAAATTTATCTCTCCAGTTTAAATATCTACAATGATCTAGCTTCTAAAACCCTCCACAGAAGAGGACTGCAGAGATTCACCATCATCCGCAAGAAATTCCTGTGTACCTTAGTCTTTAAATGACTGCTCTGTTATTTTGTAACTGGATCCCCTCATTCATGACTCTCCCATTGGTGGACATTACCCTGTCATGCCTCTTTGGATTTTTATATGGTTTAATAAGATTCTTCTCAACTCCAAAGAATACAGATCCAACTTCTTTAACTGCTTATGATAGGTCAACCCTCTCATCCCTGGAATTAGCCTACTGAATCTCTTCTCTTACCGAAGTGCACAGCCTCACACCTTCCCACATTAAACTTGATTTGCCAATTTTTAAGCTCATTTACTCAACCTATCTAGTTGCTGTTGCAGAATCCAAATATCCTCATCGCAACATGCCCTTTCACCTATTTTCATGTCCTCAGCAAACTTGGATACCTTGCATGCTGCCCAACCTCCAAGTCATTAATATATATAGTAAATAATTGAGGACAAGGACTGATCCTTGGGGCTGACCATTATGAAATTGCTGCTCATTCACTAATCCATCCCTTAGCCCATATATCCAGTCCACTCTTGACAACTCCAACTTCATAACAGCTTCATTTAAGTTGAGGATACTGGTTTTGGACCTGGGATGTTCACCCTCAAACTGTATAATAGAATAATGTAGTCACCACTTCTTTGAGGATCCTTAACCACAAAATCTCTTATTAATCCTACCTCATTACACAAGACTACGCTTAAAGATAGGCTGTATGTCCTGTACAAATTGCTCCAAAAACAATCCTTGGCAAACTCCACAAATTCACTACCTTGTTATTCCTCTTTTGCACTACTTACTTATTTTTGTAATTTATAGTAATTTTTATGTCTTTATGTCTTGCACTGCACTGCTGCTGCAAAACAACAAATTTCACAACATATGTCAGTGATAATAAATCTAATTCTGATCTTCCTTGATACTCTTGCCAGTTTAATTAGTCCAATCAATATACAGATTAAAATCACCCATGGTAATTGCAGTTTCCTTCTTAGATACATTTTTGTATTTATGCCTTGTCTTATCCAGAGGCAGCATATCGGGCCCTAAAGATTATTTCCTCCCATGTCTTCTTTCCTCTGCTATTCATTATATCCAAACCGATTCCACATCACTACCCAGTGCACCTATGTCACTAATCAAAACTGTGCTCCTACCCTCTCTGATTAAAACTACCACCCCACCTTCTTTCACTTTTTGCTTTTTATTTTGGAAAAGTGAATAACCTGGAATATTGGTTTCTGATCTCAGTCATCTTACAACCACACCTCTATAATAGCTATCAGATCAAACTCATTTTTCCCCCATAATTTGAGCTGCTGGTTCACCTTGTTACAAATGCTATTTACATGATAAACAGCCTTAAGCATTATCTTTTCACAATTTTTAACTGCTCCAAATTCACCTTCTATCACACTTCTTTGCTAATATTTTCTGCTCCTTCCTGCCTTCCTTGGATTTTCATTCTTCCCCTCGTTATCCTCTCACACTTACATTTTTTTTTTGATTTATTATACTTCCCCTCACTAGAATCTTCTCTCAATCTACTTAATTTGAAGAGGAGCTAGCATCCAAATGAATAAGTAGAATCACAAAAGGTAGCAAACGTTGAATTACTGCCTGAGCACATACATTGGCAATAGGGTCCAGCAGACAGGCTCAGAAAGTTGGGTCAGGAAATTCATGGGGCTTTGGCTCTTGAGAGAGGTATTTATTTCTATTGAAAAGAGCTTCCTGTGCATTGGACTGAATTGGAGACCTGTAGTAACTGGGAAAATAGAAAAGGCTTTAAATTCCACTTTCTATATAGTGGGATAGAAAAAAGGGCAAAGGAGATCTGAGGGGTTTTTTTCCACACACAGAAGGCGGTGAATATTTGGAATGAGGTGGTAGTGGAGGTAGATACTTCTACAACATTTAAAATGCATTTGGACAGGTACATGGTTAGGAAAGTAGAGGGAAATTAGCCTAATGCAGGCAAATGGGATTAATGTACACAGGCATCATGTTCAGCATGGATGGGGTAGGCTGCAAGGGCCTGTTTCTGTACGGTAAGTTTCTACCATTCTATGAGGTCAGGTGAGACAATTTAAAAAGCAAGGGCAAGATTATAGTACAGGGCATCAATATTGTTGATATACAAGCACAGAACAACAGCAAGGGACAGAGCATCAAGAAAGAACGCAGTAACAAAAAGGACTGAATTTAGGAAAAATGGTAAGAAGTCAAAATTATCCAAATGCATGAAAGATTGGTAACAAGATAGATGAACTGATGACACAAATAGCAATAACTGGATAGAATCTAATAGCCATTACAGATGTAGTTGCAGTGTAGTAAGACTGGAAACTGAATATTGCAGTGTATTTAATGTTATTAAAGTATAAGCAGAAAGGGGAATAAAGGTGAGGTCACTGATACTGAAGGATAATGTTAGGATAGCAGTGAGAAATAAAAGGCACAGAATTTGTTTGGGTGGAAAAGGGAAGAAATCACTGGTGACAGTAGTCTGTAGGCTAAACGATCCAAGATTCAATTATGAAATAAGGGGATCTGTAGGAAGGGTATTTTAATTAAGAATTGTGAGTTGAGCAAATTAAATTGAAGACAAGGCACTTCACTGAATGCATTCAAAACAGTTTCCTAGAACAGATTGTGGATCTAGTCAGAGAACAGACTACTTTAGATCTGGTCATGTGAAAAGGTACACTCTCATTGATCTGAGAGTAAAGGATGCTCTGGGAAGACTAATCATAACATGACACAATTTCACATTCAGTTTGGTGATATCTTGTGTAGATCCAAGTTAATGTCTCAAACTTAAATAAATACAATTGCATAGGTTTGAAGGTAGAGCTGGAGTGGTTTGGGATATTAGACTAAAAGCTACAATGTTAGGTGAGCTATGGCAGCGTTTAAACAAAGTTTCATAATTTTCAAAAGCATAATATCCTTGGGGAATAAAAACCACAGCAAAGGGGATTCATCTATACCCAATAAAAGAAAAGAATTGTATTAGATTCAAAGAAAAAACTTATAAAGATAATGAAGTGGTAGCATAGGATTGGGTAAACTTTTAGAAATCAGCAAATGAAGACTAAAATTAATGAAGTACAAGAGTAAACGAGCAAGGGATATCAAACAGATTATTGGAGTTGCTACAAGTACATAATAAAGAGGGTAAAATTAAACTTTTGACACCTAGAAGTCAAGACAAAAGAATTATTAGAGGGAGGGGGAAATAAGGAAATGGAAAAGACATAAAACAAATATTTTGTATACTTTTTACAGTTTATTACATTATTTTCTATCATTGTACACTTTTAAAGGGGCATAAAGGGAAAAATAAGCTACCAGCTTATTATACAAAGGAAGCAGCCGCGGCAGCTTCCATATGTCCCATTCCCACTTGCTTTATTCCTCTGTCACCCTGCAATATATTCTCCCTCACATGCACACCAACTACCCCTTTATTACTCTTTTGTCACTTACCACTAAGGGGAAATTTACAGCAGTCAATTTAGCCAACTGGTATGAGTTTGGAATGTGGGAAGAAACCCACACAGTCACAGGGAGAACATGCAAATTCCACACAGGCAGCAGCAGATGTCAGAATCAAACCTGGGTTCCAGGAGTTGTGAGGGAAGAGTGCTAATTTTGTGCCACCATGGCACCCCAGGTACACTAATGGACTAAAAGCTGACCAATCCCCTGGACCTAATGGCCTGCATCCCAGGCTTCAAAAAGGAATGGGACAGATATAGACCAAGCAATGGTCGTGATCTTTCGATATTCCCTATATGCTGGAAAGATCCCAGTGAATTGGAACATTTCAAATATGACACCATGATACAAGAAAGGAGGGAAAGAAAACACAGAGAACAATGGGCCAGTTAGGTAGGCATCTGTCACAAGGAAGATAACAATGGCATCCATTATTAAGAAAGCATTGACAAGAGTCTTAGAAAATCACACTACAATTTCAGAAAATAGTTTTTTCAAAGGGAAATTACATTTGACTAATTTAATTGGAATTGTTTGAGGATGTAATAGCAGAGCAGATGAAGGGGAGCCAGTAGATGTAGTGTATCTGAATTTCTAAAAGCTTTTGAAAAGCTGACATATAAAATGTTACTTAACAGAGGAGACCTTATGGTACTGAAAGTATTGTACCAGTGCATATAGAGGATGGTTTAACTGACAGACTAGAAACAAATGTGTCATTTTCAGGCTAGCAACCTGTACAGGACCTCCCCAGGTTACCAACCTCCGACTTATGTTGGGATGGATTTGGCAGCTGCTGCAGAGCTGAAGGCATCTGGGTGGGACTGGGAATGCAGCATTTTCATGTGCTTTCTCTCATAGTTTCGGCCTCCTTATTCAAGGAAGGATTATACTTGTCTTTGAGGCATGGAAAAGGCTCACCAGATTGACTCCCAAGATGAAAGTTGTCTTAAGCATAAAAAAAGATCCTGTACCCTTTGCAGTTAAGAAGAAATGAAAGTTAAGCACACTTCTCCCGAGAGCAAACAACAAAATGCTGGAGGAACTCAGCAGGTCAGGCAGCATCCATGGAGGGAAATGGACAGTCAGTGTTTCAAACTGAGACCCTGCATCACATTAGCTGTCCATTTCCCTCCACAGATACTGCCTGAGCTGCTGAGTTCCTCCAGTATTTTGGTTTTTGCTCCGGATTCCAGCATATGCATTTTCTTATGTCTTCATTCTTCTCCCAAGACTTGTGAATCTTTGGAATTCTCTACCCCAGAGAGCTTTGTTATGTATATTCAACGCAGAGACAGACTTTTAGACTTCAGGAGAAACAATGACAATGGGAATCAGACAGGAAAGGGTTGAAACCAATGATCAGACCAGCCATGATATGATTAAATGGCGCAGTAGAATCAAGGGGCCACATAGCCTCCTCCTGTTATAAATGTTATAGTCTCAAAGCGGGAAGATGAGTACTCCTCGCCCCAACTTACTGCTAGAAGCTGGGTGTCCCTTACTCAGTGTCTTAAGTTGTATTTACAGAAGGATTAGAAAAATACCCTGAGCAATACACCACACATATATCAGTCCTGTTTAAACAAGCTAAGACACAAATTAATTATCTCACTGAAATGTTTGCTGTCTGAACCATCCTGCTGAACTTTGCAGTTTGTTTTATGTTGAGTTTAATGCCCTTTCACCTCCCAAGCAGAAGCTCATTTAAAATCACAACTAAATGAAAGAGATTAATTAGTTTACAAGAATATGTAAAACAAAAGAATCTAGCAGCAATGGGAATGTCAAATAGAGGGCAGCAAAATATTCACAGAAGAGGAAGTCAAAAATTTTGTCTAAAAATTGGGGTGTGTGAAGCTAAAAAGAAAACAAACACTGATTCTCACTCACCAAACACCAGTGATTAAGTGAAGAGGAATCATAAAATGATCCACAGCCCTACAGAGGCCATTCAGCCCATTATGTCAGCTCTTTGAAATTTCCATTACCCTGCTAAGTTCTCCAGAGTTCTGCATTTTCTTTTCTTTTCATTTATTTACTTAAATCTTTTTTGAATGCAAAAGATGGATCTCCCTCCACAACTCTTTTGGGCAACATATTGCAGAACAATTCAAGTAAGCTGTTAGCTCACTTTATAGAAAAAGATTTTCTTCACAATGCTAGCCTGTCAATTAACCCAAATCCGTGGACCACCAACCCTTCTGGCAATGGAAGAGTAATATCCATTGACATTTCTTCAGTTTCCCCTCACTGATGTACAGTCAGACAGATGTACAGAAAGACCACTCCATTGTCAGAGGCAAAATACTGAAGTGCAATGTGCTGTCAGAGATGCCATGAGACCTAAAACCCAGGAGGAAACATTAAACCTGGGCTGCAGCTACCCATTCAAAGTTGATGCACAAGATTTAGGATGTAGAAAAGCTAAGGATGTAGAAAAGGAAAGTCTGGCTTCCTGGTTACTAGTTATCCCTTAAGTAACATCACTTAAAAAAGGCTACATGGTCACTATCATATTGCTGATTGGAGGCAAGTTAGTTGCCAGATTTTCTTCATTATTACAATACTATAGTTGATTGGCTCTAAAGCACTTTGGGCTACACAGAGGTCACAATTGTAACTATACCAATTCTACTGCTTATTTCCCCCACAGGGGGACTAGATAGCTTCCCAAATGTTGCATAATTTTGATTTCCATTGTTTATTTATGGAGACTCTATCTACTGCCATCCTACCGGAACTCCAAGAAAACAATGGTACAATGAAAACAGAGGCTCCTGTGGAGGAGGCTGCCCATGCACATTGCACTAGCATGGCCTACAATAGATGCCATCCTTACACCATAAGCAAAGCAAGTACACATTAATACCCAAATGCCTTGCCAGTGCTATTCCCAGATGTTATAGAGACAAGCAACTACCCACCAGTATCAGCCCTCAGTATTATACAGTTCAGATATATTTTAGAAGGAATTAATCAAAATCTGTGACTTATGCTCAATTTGAAAAGACACATTGAATGTTTCCTTCTTCTGTCACACTGCACTGAAATGCCAATCACAAAGCCATCAGGAAGAGGAAGTCAGGCCTACAACTTGGGAGGTGGATGCTCCCCAGACAGGAAGTGGCTCTTGCCAAGTATTTCCTGCATGTTCAGGAAGTACTGTTGCTCTAACGCCCCCTGCACTTTTGGGCCAGGAAATTACACACATAGCTAAACAGCGGGGGAATAGGTCAAAATAAGTGACGGTCTCATACTCAGGAAGTTACTTCAATGAGAACACCCTGTTCACTGTTGTATTATTAGGTTGCGAGGCAGCTATAAAACCTGATAAGTTAATTTTCTCTTTGAAATTAGTTTCTTCATAAAAAAGAGCACCCAACTCCCATTCAGTTACTGAAAGGCTGATTCAGAGAAACTGACGTACATGGGAATTAAGATTTATAATTTCAGCTGAAACAGTGGACAAATCTACACTGTGACCTGATCAGACCTGAGGCGAGGAGGAGAAGGAATTACCCTCCCATGTTCTACAGATTAGGAATGAAAAACATTAGCTAAAATCCCTCCCCTGATTCATCTCATCTGAAATGAAATCACTGTCAAATAATTCACCCACTGCAGTTCCATGACCTATCTCCTGATGGATGCATTGTACACTTGGAAGTGCATACAGGTTGAGGAACACTCTACCTTGGTGTTTGGATACCTCTAACCCCAGTACCCACACTCAATGATTCTGATCATCTTGCCCATAAATCCAATGGTCATGTATCACTTTTCAATAAATTATTCAATTCCTTTCCGAAAGTTACTATTGAATCTGTTGCCGCCATCCTTTCAAGCAAGGCATTCTGGACTCCTGCAAATCACTGCAGCTCTCTGTCTTGGTTTTGTGGGTAGTATTTTTCAGTTTCCTGGAATAAATGTTTGTGGATTCATTACTCTCATATTACAAGCATCTCTACTGGTTGCTGCCTATTTATAGACATACCTGCGGACTGTGGCCTCCATACCCCATGCTGTGAGATGACGGGATGGATAGTGTGTGTGGACCCAATGGTGAGCTGATAACTGAGAAGGGAGAGCCCAGTCCATTCATTGGAGAGTTCAAAGTGCTAATAGGTGAATGAAGCTGCCCCGGGGAGCTGATCGAGGGGCTGACCCCAGACCCCATCATCTGAGGGTGAAGAGAAGGTGCATTCATGGCTGCTCCAGCGGAGTCGCAATTCATGGACACATTCACTTGTGTTCAAGAGTCTGTAAGAAGATCAAATATTTTAAAATGCTGAAATAAGACATAACACTACCTTCATTATATAACTCGCTACACATTCCTCTACATCCCATAACACATGGTGGAAACATACAAAACAGGAATTAGTTACAATGACAGAAGTCTCAGCATTCCTTAATACAAGAAGGTCATTTTGCTACTGAAGTGATTTGTCAGATTGAAGCAAGATTGCCAGAAACAGGATGATTGGTGTTCAATGTGCCACATGACCCAAAAGGAGTTGACCGTCATATCCAGCCTACAAAAAGGACAAGTGAATTGTGTGCAAGCACAGAAACTGGTGTGGGTTCTGTCAAACATTTTGCATTAATATAAATGGGACATCCTATGCCAGGATATTCAATATAAAAGGCACATCTTGTGCACAGCACACTAAAGTTGACTCAAGTTAAAAAATAAGGATGTCACCCAAAATTATAGTTGCTCCTGAAATATGTTGATATTCATGAAATTATCAACAGCAAACCTAAAGAGAGGGAGAGATTAATAAAGCAGGCATCAAGCCACAGCTCCAGACAGTAAACAGATGCCAGATAGCATAAGTGTACAGCAGAGTGTGAAGAGAGCAAGCAATATACTAAAGGGCAGGGATCAGGGAATCAAAGGCTAGTTTGTTTTTTTGTACTTTTTAAATTCCCTGATCATCCCAAAGTGCTTCACAGGCAATTAACTTCTGCAATTATTATATAACTATATGACACAAGTGCAATGAGATGCATATTTCTGGTACATGTTTATGGAGGAATATTGCCCAAGATGCCAGGAAAACTTCCCTGCTCTTCTTCAAATCATGCCTGTGGGATCATTAAAATCCATCTTGACAAGCAGATAGTTCCTCAGTTTAATATCTTGTCTTAAAGATGGCACTCACTCAAGACGTCCCCTCCAACAATTTGCCATTCCCGCTGTACTACCCATCTGACAATGTGCCAGTCCCACAATACTGCTTCACAATATTTATCCCTTTGATGACCATTAAATAGAACTGGTGATTATCTCGCTGGTGTTTGTGGGACTTACCCATATGTTAACTCATTGTGATACTTTAGACATCACAGCAGGGACTACATTTCAAAAGTACTAAATGTAGTACTCATGATGTACCAGTGTTCTCTAGAGATTGGCTCTAAAGAACTCTGGTAGATCATGAGTTCTGTCGTTATTTATCTATGTAGCTATCCAGTTGATTTCAGCAAGCCACGCTACTGCGGCACTTATTGTCATGCTGAATGCTCTCACCACCCCCAAAAATTGTGTTCTTTTGATCAGTGAGGAAGCTGTGACTGAGTGGCGCCATTAAAGAGTGAAAAGCAGACTCAGATCCCACAGCGGATGCAATATAGTCAGGTCAGACTTCACATCCAAGGATACTGCACATTTATGCCAGACATCCACCAAACAAGTAGGAAAAAAAAGCATACATTTCAATATGCAGTCAACCACACCAGAGAATGCATCACAGTTATTAATGAACATCTGCCCTATTCACTGATTTAATGCAAGTGAAAGTTAGTGTTGGTCAATACCAACACCAAACATTTCTAGAGCAGGTTAGAGAGCAAAATTCCCTTCATGCTGAAGTTGGAAACCTGACCAAAGAAAAGATGAAAAGAGTGCACAGGTCAGACTACGACTGGAACAAGAATACCAGTGAACCTACCTGGTATGGACCTTTGGTTAGATCAATTTCAATGAAGGGTCCACAGCTGAATTTCTCCACAGATGTTGTCTGACCCAAGTTTCTGTAACCACAGCAAAAGGTTTTAATTACTTCTCCTTACCATGACCTCCTCTACATGACCCACCCGTGCCTAGCACCAGGCCATCCGTGGAACTTCATGCCAAATTCCTGCCTGGCCTATGTCAGCAGCTTCGGGGCCATGTAAACCCTATTCCTCAGTGCTTCCCTGTTTTTCTCACACAAACCATTTTTATTCTCTCAAGATATTCTCCCACTCTCACTACAATTTCCTGCATTCCCTTCTATAACCCATTTCATTTACTTACACAAAAACAAAATACTGTGGATGCTGATAAAAATAGATGTTGGGAGGTTAAGCAGTATCTGTTGAGACAGAAACCGACTGAATGCTTCAGGTCAAAGAAGAAATATTAAATTGGTTTCTCTCTCCACAAATGGCCTATGACTTGCCAAATATTTCCTGCATCACACTTTCCTTTTATCAGTTGTGTATGATCATTGTGTTGCTATTCAGCTTTTCGGTTTGATTACCTTGACTGCAATACTGCTGATTATTCAACCAGTTCAATAACTGACTAATGTTACACTCACTCCAACAAACAACATGTTGTATTATTTCATCAGTATAAAAACAAAGCTCACATGAATGTTAGTCCCTTCTTTCCATACCAGGCATAAAAACTTGAACTCACGAAATTATATTTGCAGATTTTGATCTTGTAGCTCGGCAGTGAGATCCTCGACTTGGGAGTCAGAAATCATTAGTTCAATACACTATTGGGGAGTGACGCATTTACAGGTACTATTCCTCAAAGGTTAAGCATCAGACGAAAAACTCTACCCAGGCACCATCAGAAAGAGAGAAGGAAATGTTCCCAGCTTTCTGTTCGAACTTTCTCATTAATTGCCCATTAACTCACTTGTGGGATTTTGCAGGGTAGAAGATGGCTGTTGCATTTACTAAGAAAAAGCAAAAATTATTGAAATTAATTTATGAAGGGGAATCGGAACGCCAATTCACTTTTTTTTAATATGAAGCAAGGGTTCGGGAATGAGAGCTTCACTGAAGGAACTGGACATCCCATCCAGAAGCCTGGCTGTACAAGAAATAAAGTAGGAGGGGATTTTTAACGTTACACTGTTGCCTGTAACCTGACTGGCCTGTGTCAAACAGGCAAGGAATTCCATTTCATGAAGCCTGGGCCAGATTACTCAATGGAACTTTTCGAACTATTTTTGAGGTACTCCACAGAACAATTCATCTGAAGAGATTATAGTCACCTCCAGCAGAGAGGCCAAGAATATCAGATTACATAGCTCCAGACAGGCTCCAAAACCGCCCACGCTACCAGGCATCAGCACAGAAACAAGAGAGAAATTGTTGACATAAATTTGGCAGGACTGGCAACTCCAGGACCACTGAGAACTGTAGGGGGTTGTTTGGAGGGGGTGCTGAGGATTTCCAAGGCATTCAACTGTGAACGAACATTGCACCGCACCAACACGCAGAAAGCAGCCTCAGGATTTAAACAGAAAATCCCCATCCAATCCTAATCCTTCTTGGGGCAGAGAGACAAGAGAAGCTTTGTAAAATCAGTCTTCTGTAGCAATGCACGGCTGCAGCTGACAGGTGACAAAAAGATTAAAGTGCTGAAGGCAGCCAACAATTCAGGTTCTGATGAGTTTGATAGATTCTCAACAAGCCTACAGGGACCTCCTCAAACCCTGGTTTATTCAAGTAATCATGGAACCCAGCTGGGACTGTTTTGCAAGGGAGCAGTCATGGAAACTGCAGAACTAATATTTAATAATTGACACAAGCTTTCGCGATTAGACTAACTGTTAATAAGCATCAGATCATCAGGGAGAGCAGGATACTGAGGGGCACCAGAATTGCAAGCAATGTGAGACAACATAAAAAAAAGGCAAATATGCTCACCTTAAATATGTCACTTAGTGGCATTGAGACTGCATTTATTTCAAGAAGGTCATGTGCAGATACTGAATATAACCCTGCTCAGAGAACTTTCTGTACAAAACACTGAGTACAATCCCAACTTTTACATCCTTATTTTCATCTCTCTGTTCCGAAGTCACCCAATGATATAGGATACATGGCCACCAAGATGCCTCATATCGTGATCATTCACCAAGGTAGTCCCAAACAGTCCACAAATTGCTCGACTATAGCTTCCATAAGAGCCAAACACAAAAGTCCATTAACACCCTGTAACACACTAAAGATATCACATCTTTAACACAATGTAAAGTTAAAAGATACTCCATTGCAGCATGATGTAACAAAAGACACGGCAAATAAAAACTTAATCAAAGAGGAAACTTTATGGAGGCATTCCTGGAAGTTTAGGCTTTGTAGCTGAATGCACAACTAGCAATGCAAAGCAATGGAAATGGGCATTGTGTGGAGACAAGACCTGTGAAATATCTCGGGACAGTTTACATACAATGTTAATGCAAATCATTACAATATGCACAAGGCTTCAGAATTTAAAAATCTGCTCCAGCGAGTCATCTCTGTATCATGTTCGCTGGCCAAATTGAACACCCTTTTTTCCTGATGATAGTCAAACTGCAAGGCCAAGAGCTAAAGCTAGGCAGAAAATGCTACCCAGGCTGTTGCAGGCAAAGACCTTTCCTGAGGTTAAGTACTGAATTTGCCAATTCAGAAGCCTCCCCAAAGAGCTGCTTGCCCTCCTGTCAATTGCTAAACTGCAAATGGGGTGATCTCATCAAAATGAATTATATCTGTACTCCATGTCTGGGGCTTCATAAGGTCAAATCATTCAGAAGCTATCAATCTGAGTGTTTGAAAACCTCTTTAGACTTGCAATAAAGAATTAATAAAGAAATACATTTGGTAAATATCATCATATCACCATTAAAAAGCTCAATGGAAAAATAATGGAGTAGCATTTTATTTTGAATATTTGTCCCTATAGATTTAGTTACAAAATTCAAAACTTTCTCCAACCATCAGAGGAGAGAGAAATTACTTTATTTTTCCAAAAAAACAAGCCAATCCTTGAGAAGGTTCAGCAGCTGCCAACCACTCTGAACTTTCCATAAACAAAGGGCTTGTGAAAGCTCAGGCTCAGTGAACCTGAGATTCAAAGTAATGAAAGACGTCTGTGGAATCTGTCCCCTCTGGCAAAGCATAACAGCCAAAGGGCCCCTCTTCCCTTCCCTCTTCTTCCTTATGACTCTATTCTGAGCTCAGAAACAGCATACATGACTACTAGGAAGTGTCCATATGCAACAGGAAGATATATATTGGAAAGTTCAAAAAAGCTGGGTATGAGGTAAGTGAGGAACAAAGAGTGAGAGAAAGAGGCCTGGAGATAAAGAAGGAAGTAGGGAGGAGAGAGAAGCAGATATTACCATTTTAATGCATCCTGTAATATTTTAGTTAAATATTACGGGTATTAATTGGTATCTCAGTTTAATAACTCAGGAACAAATACTTTCAATAAATACTCCCTCAAAAGTGTTCTCCAAAACCACAAAGCTCCCTCAGTAGAGCATCCTATACCATTCCCTCTTCCCCACCACTGTGCAACGTTTCCTCAGCACTGCTTGTGACAGTACTACACTACAAATGTCTTGATCATGAGCTCAGGATGTGGAGTAGCACCATAATCCAAGATCTGACTCAAAGATAAGTATTCTCACTACAAACCTTGAAACCTTGTCTCGAGCCTACATTTTCTGGTTCATCACCTGGTGAGTTTGCATTGTGAGCTCTGCTCCAGATCCCCGAAGATGCCATTATTGCCCTGGAAGAGCTGGTCTGTAAACAACTCGAGTGCAGCTCCAACAACAATAGTAACATCTTGTGGCTGCTGACTTCAGGAACATCACTCCCAACCACAATATATTATACAGCTCTATTGCTATGTTCAAGGGGTCTAGGGCAGGAGGTCAATGCTCTCAAGTTCAGCAAAGCTGAGGTTTCCTGGTTCTCAAAGTCCCAGAGCACCACAGTGCAAAGCAGCCACTTTCAACCTACCAGACTGCAATCAGAAACAACAACTTCTACTTTCACGCACCTTTCACCACCTCAAAGCACTTTACAGCCAGTGAAGTACATTCTGATGTCACAATTGAAACATAGGAAAATGGCCAATATGCAGACAGCAAGGACTAACAAAAAAATGGTCTGAGTGCTTAGACCCTGCTCTTCTTCAAATGGCATGAGGGGAATTTTGCTGTCCACCAAGACAACAGACAGATTCCAGTATCTGCAGTCTCTTTTCTCTTCTTGGTCTCAGGAGCATTATTCATTATTACTGGAAATAGTTGATAATTTAAACTATCAACAATACTTTATTCATCAAACAGCTTACATTTACTTTCTTCAAAGAAGTCCAATTAATGGATGACAATATTACATGAACCATTATTAACCACTATTAAATACAAGACGCATTGTACCTCTCTTTCAATATTTAATTCAAATAACTGTTCAGTCGCTGTGCTTCACAAAGTCCTCCAGATAACTCAATTCTATGGACCCTGGTCTCCTCATTCATTCTTGGCCAGTAAATGCTTTGGTTCTGTGGAAGGGGTCCTGGGGCTGAAAGCTTAGCTATTTCTCTTTCCACAGATGCTGCTTGACCTGCTGAGTCTTTCCAACTTTTTCTGTTTTTATTTCAGATTTCCAGCAGCTGGTGTTTCTTAATTTTCAGATACTTTCTCTTGCTCAGCGAGGTAACCATTCACTTCCAGATGCAAGAAGTAGATTTATTTTATGTCATTCTTTTGTAGTTTGGTAATAATTATCCTTAGGTGCCCAGTTCATAACTCATCAAGTTATGACTTAAGATTCCTCTCAGACTGTCTCTTTCTATATTTTCAAAATCTCTTGTTTCAGATATTGCATCATATCATCTTGTCTGGTAGCATCCTCAGTCTCCAACAATGGGTGTGAGATTGGAGTACAGCTTGCTGTGCTGTCTCAAACTCAATATCCTGGGCATCTTGTTTCCTGTGATAGTGTTGGCTTAGCACGTGGGCTACATTTGTGTCTCTGCCCAATCAATAATGAATCTTTACAGAAGTGATTGTTTGCATTGAATCAATCTTCATGAGCCTGTAATGATATATCTTTATCAGACCCACTCCTGTACTGCACGTCATCCAAGCATTGGTATAACATCTTTCTGATCTATCATGATGAAATCAGCTCTCAATTCTTTCATTCACTGCCTTCAGGAAGAACTTCCCAAGCAGCTGCAGTATAATCTCATTGTACATAGACAACACATCTTGCTAGTTTCAATTGATTTGCTTCAGAAGAACATTACATGTTGCTCCAGAGTCAAGTTGGAGTGTCATTGGCTTCCCTTCACCTTCTGGTAAAGATACATCTCGAAGGTGGTCCTTCCACAGAATTAATTAATGTAATTTGGCATCAAGTACATTGTTTTTAACTGGTTCTCTGAATCTGACCTGCATAACTCAGAAAGGACTTGACATGGACCTTATATGTCCTTTTCATTGTGCATCATGGAAATTATACTTAAATACAATATTTCAACATCTAAGCGAACTCAGCTGGACTTTCCCTGATCCACCTTCCCTGCATATCCTTTCTACCATCAGCCACCAATATTCCTTGTCCAGCTTTGGCTAGCTCCACAACTTCACATTATCTATATACACTTGAAGGCCAACTGCATCTCACTTAGCAGCTGTCCGTTCTAGCTGGATTTGTGGATTTCACAAATAACATAATCTCTAATGGACGAGTCCTTTAAATTTACAAAACTGCAATTATCTGCTAAGGTATCAAAGGAGGCTTCCTCCTCTTGGATAAAATATCCGTCAACTGTTTCATTGCAAGTGTGCAAGTGATGTATCCTTTAGTGTCTCACTTGAGAGCTTTGTGACATAATATATTTCTCTGCCCTGATTATCAATGAGGCAGCATAGCGGCACAGCAAGTAGAGGTAGGTTCAAATCTTGACCTATTCAGTGCTGCCTCTGTGGAGTTTACATATTCTCTCAATGACCACATGTGTTTGCTCTGGAAGCTTTGGTTTTCTCCCATATGCCAAAGACATGTGGGTTGCTAGGTTAATTGGCCACTATAAACTGCCCCAATGTTGGTGGGTGGTAGAATCTGGAGGAACAATGATGGGATTGTGCAAAGCATAGGTCACACAGAAAATTAGTAAGGGATTGGGACTGCTCTGTGAATTGGCATGGACAATGAGCCAAATGTCTGCCTTCTGTATCGTAAGGACGTACAGGCCATTCCCAGGTTACAAATGCCCAACTTATGAACACATGTAGATGCAAAATGAGCTCCCATAATATTATTAAATTCAGAAGTCTGACGTACATGCATACATTTGTTCCTATGAACAGCAGAACTAGTTCCCTCTATTTCTCTCTCCACTTTTAGTCATTGTCCTTTCTTATCAGTCTTATGTTTTTGATGCCATTAATTACAGTACTGTGGAGGTATGGTTACCATATCGAGTGATTTTTGTGTATTTTCAGCTTTTGGACCTGTAGAAATGGAACCCTGATCAGATCTGTATGGAATATCTTTGTCTGTCTATTTTGGTTTATCTATCATAACCAGCTCAATATCAATTATAAACCTTTCCACTCTCTCCATTCTTAGTGCAGATTACTAACCTGGAAATTCAGAAGCTTGGGGACTTTATTTATTCCATCAAGTATAAAATCAATTGAATCAAGTAGCTCAGTGCCTCTCCACACACATCCATGTATTCTCAATTGTGAGAAATCACACCTAGCATTTGGTATTCCAGTTCATGTACCATGTCTAAATTTCATACCATTAACCAGTACTTACGAAATTTCTCTTCATTATTCATTCCCTAAGGTACTGAAAACAGTTGGCAACTTAAACTATCAAAAGTAGTTACATTATCAATCATCTGACCAAAAAGATTTTTCACAGTTGCTTTCTTTCAAATGGCCCCTTTCTGCAATTTGTCCCCAAACACTGTTGCAACACCAGTCTGCAGAGGGATATATGCTATAATCTTTTAAAGGGTGACATTAAAGGAACAATTACCGATGACAGATGGATATCATGTAAAGTATATGCTACAAACATGCCCTCAGTTCGATAAATCATCATGAAGATGGTACCTCCAACAACACAGCATTCCATCAGTAGTGTTTCTCCAATAGTACAAAACTTACAGCTGTATTGGCAGTGTTGTCTTGGATCATGGGTGAGGGACTTTGGGGCTCGAATCAGCAACCCTCTAACTCAGGGGTGCACGAAAATTGCACTGTGCGAATGATGACTCTCATTTACAAATGCTGATTTTGTTTATCAACCTGGTTGATGTGTTGCAAAGATTCCTGACCAAATTGACCTGCCAAACTGCACAGCAAACAGAAAAATGCCTCCACACAAAAGGAACCTGAACATCCAATCCTCTGTAAACTAATCTTTCGTCTCAAAATCCACTCTGTTGGAGGTGGAGTAAATTATCAGGAGGTGCATAGCAATCTCAAATTCATTACATCAAAAAGAACTGGCACCTTGATTGTCTGTCCCATTAAACCGCAGATGGCATCTCAGATTACCCCAAAGCCGCCCTCACCCAAACTCCACACGCAAATATTTCTTCAGCAAACTCAAGAGAGAAACCAGGGGCAGAAACTCATTCCACATCCCCAACTTGCGGGTGCTGGTGGTACACTACAATAACTTGTTGCTGGCACTGGCTTACAGAGTCCTCAGAAAGACTGTAGATCTGTGGATTCTGCTTTTGCAGCACATGCAATGCTCACTTCAAGAGAATGGATTTTATTTAGTAAGAGGCTGTCTACAAGTTTTCTTGTGAAGTAGGTAGCCAGCTACAACTAGTTAACTGAAGTTACTATCAGCTGACTCAGAACGTGTGGTTGGTGGGAATACATAGCTCTGGGTTCTGCTAAAGCATGATAGGTTTTAGCACAGCATGCAGTGCCCTCTGAGAGCAGCGTACAAGGAGAGTGGACTTTGGTTATTGGAGACATCAACAAAGCAAAAGTGTAGCTTTATAGTTAAAGACAAAACAATAGCATTAAGATGCCTCATGAGCAGGACCCTTAAAAATGCACAGTTGCATATTGCTAGTAATACTTGATTGGCTATTTAGCAGCAACCAATAAAAAGAAGCTAGGGTTAAGTAGAGCAGCTATTTTGAAGTGATCATTGTGCAAGTGGGTCAGTGTTTTGGGGGAAGGGAACTAAGGCTTTGGTAAATAGGAGGCTAAGGTAAGGTTCTGTTAAATTCTTTCTTACTTTATTATTGCACAGGTGGGAATGACACTCAGGGCAGTGATATGCTCCTCTTGCATGATCTGGGAAGTCAAGGAGACTTCCAGTGTCCCTATTGACTACATCTGTGAGAAGTGCATCTGACTGTAGCTCTTTAGACTGTGTGAGGGAGCTGGATGACCTTTGGATCACTTGGGGGGGCCTGAAAGGTTGATAGACAGGAGTTGCAGCAAAGCAGTCACACCTAAGTTGCAGGAGGTTGGTAGCTAGGTGACTGTTGGAAGGAGGAAAGGGAATAGGCAGTCAGTGCAGGGTACTCCTGTGGCTATTCCCCTCAATAACAAGTATATCATTTTAGATGGTGTTGGGAGTATGACCTACCATGGGAAAGCTACTGATCAGATCTTGGGGACTGAGTCTGGCTCTGTGGCTCAGAGGGGAAGAAGGGAGAAGAGGCAAGTGGTAGTGATAAGGGATTCATTGGTCAGGGGAACAGACAGGAGGTTCTGTGGATGAGAATGAGACTCTCAGATGGTATGTTGCCTCCCAGGTGCCAGGGTCAGATGTTTTTAATTGAGTTTGCACCTCTCTGAAGGGGGAGGGTGAGCAGCCAGAGGCTGTGGTACGCACTGGTACCAATGACATAGGCAGGAAAAGTGAGGTCCTGCAAAGTGAGTTTAGGGAGTTAGATGTTAAGTTAACAGACAGAACCTCTACAGTGGTGATCTCCAGACTGCTACCTGTGCTAGTGAGGCAAAAAATAGGAAGATAGTGCAGTTTAATGTGTAGCTAAGCAGATGGGGGGGGGTGGCGGCTTTAAATTAGTTGCAGGGGTGTGGGAGCCAGAGTGATAGGGCAGCAAGTGGAGAGGCTGTGGGGAAAAATAAATGTCAAGACTACAGGCAAGGATGGAAACTGAAAGGTTGAGCATGGTGGAACTCATGTTCTAAGCTGCATCTATTTCAATGCAAGGTGCATTGTAGGTAAGGCAGATTAACTTGTAGCATGGATCTGTATGTGGAATTATGATGATGTAGCTGTTAGTGAGACTTGGTTGCAGGAGGAGCAGGGCTGGCAGCTCAATATCCTGGGTTTCTGTTTTAGACATGATAGAGGGAGAGGGGTGGCATTACTCATCAGGAAAGTGTCACAGCAGTGTTTAGAGGACACACTGGAGGGTTTGCCTACTGAGGCAATTTGGGTGGAACTGAGGAATAAAGAAGGATGACTACAACCTTCTGTTTTGATTTGCTAAATTAATCTGATGTAAAACCTGAAATAACTTGGCTATGAGATTATTCTTTTCTCAAACAGGTTTACTCTAAATTATAATCCACTGTTCATGCATTTAACTAAAATGTTGTCTTGAAACTAGATTAGCAACTAAAGTTGTAATTAACAAAGATATATAGCTTGCTAATGAATTAAACTAAATGCATTAAGACTGACATGGCAGCACAAGTGATTTGTTGCAGCTGCAAAATATAGAAGCTGATGGAAACTACCAACATCCACGGCAATCACAACTGCATGAAGTATCTGTAGCTTGACAAAATCTGGTTCAGAATTAATGTGGAATCCAAAATTCAGACACTACAATTAACTTGGGAGGGAAAAGTTACCCAACCACACTATTGTGAAAGATAGACACTATCTAAATTAAGTACTACAGAACTGGTCGATCAAGAGGGACAGGAAAATGACTAAAAGTGAGGCAGGGATGAGGATCCAGAGATGGTGGTGGAAGAGCCCAACCCTTGTACTTATTCAACAGATATGAAATTCTTACAGCCCATATAGATGAGAGCAGAAAACAAAAGGAAGATGAGCAAACAAACCACAGCACCAATGGTACAGGGGGTCATTCAAGCTGAGGGAGTGAAAAGGAATTCTGTACTGATGGGGGAATAATACTATTCCTTGCAGACCCAACAGCAAGTTTTGATGGTTGTGTTGCCTGCCCAATACCAGGATCAAAAAGATCAGGATGCTAAATGCATGGCTCACAGCTTGCTGTGGGAGGAAATGAATTTCAATTATTGGCACACTGCCATGAACTGGCAAAAGGCAGCTATTCCATTGAGATGGGCTTCACTTGAAACTAACTGGGACCAATGTGTTTGCGATTCACACAACTATGGTTGTAAATGGGGCTTCAAACAAAAGCTGGGTGGAAGGGAGATCTCAGGTGAGGAAATTAAGCAAAGTGAATAGAAAGGACAAGGCACAATAGTAAAATGGATACTGATGACCAGAGTGTCAAAAGGATATGCCATAAAATATAAGAGTATACTTTAAATTAGTCAAAACAGCATTAAAACTGTATGAAGAATTTGCATTTCAAGTGCATTCAGATAGAAGGCTGCAGAAGAAGTGCTATTCATAGACTAACAGCAGAGAAACAAGTCCTTTGGCACACCAGGTTCATGCTGATCATCAAGTACCCATTTACACTCATCTTAATTACCAGTACTTTGAACTTAGCCTTCTATGCCTTCATGATTCAAGGGTTCAATTAGATACTACTAAAATGTTGAAGGAGTATGTGTCCACCACCCATTTAGGCAGTGCTTTCCAAATTCTAACTACCCTCTGGTTTAAAAAGTTCTTGAGATCCTCTACAAAACTTGTTACTTAAACTCACCATCAAGCTTTGCTATGCTACAGGGAAGAATTTCCAACTATCTACCCTGTGCCTGTCATAATTTTTTTGGCTCTCATCAGGTTCCCTCCTCAGGCTTGTGTTCCAAAGAAAGCAAACCCAGCCTACCTAGTGTCTTATCCAAAACTATCCAACCATGGCAAGATCTTGGTAAACATCTCCAGTGCAATCACATGGAACCAGAATTGTACACAGTAGCTCAGCTGGGGCCTAACCAATGTTTCAAGAAGTTGTACCATTATCTCCCTGCTTTTGTATTCTATACCCCAGCTAGCAAAGGAACATATCCCATATGCACTCTTCACCATATCTATTTGTGCTGCCACCTTGGAGGATACTTGTACACTGGAGGTTGTTCTGTTCCTCTATACTCACTTGACTCCTACATTCACTGTATATGTGCTCACCTTGCACTTATTGATATTAAATTCCATCTCCCCATCTTACCAACTGATCAATATCACCCTGTAGCATAAGACTATCAACAACACTAACCACTTTCATATCATCTGCAAACTTATTAATTGTACTTCTATATTCATATCCAAATCATTAATGTATCCAACATTAAGGGTAAACAGTGAGTGTTCAGGCACTGATCCCTGTGAGAAATCACAATCACAAAATAGCCCCCTACTACCACCTTCTGTCTCCTATTACCAAGCCAATTTTGGATCCAATCTGCCAACTTGCCATGGATCCCACAATCATTAACCTTTTGGAACAGTGTCCCTTAAAGTTTATCAAAGGTTCACATAGACTACATTAACTATGTAGCTCTCATCAATACATACTGTTATACTTTGAAAAATTCAATTAAATTGGTCAGATTGGATATTCCCCTAACAAAACCATGCCGATTTATTTGATTAATCCTGTCCCTCAGAATATTTCCAATAACTTCCCTGCCAATGAAGTTGGGCTTGTAGGAGATGCAAGAGACTGTAGTTGCTGGAATCTGGAGCAATAATCAGTCTGCTGGAGAAACTCAGCAGGTTAAGCAGCATCTGTGGGAAGAAAGGAATTGCTGATGTTTTGGGTTGAAATGCTGCATCAGGAAGTTAGACTTGCAGGCCTGAAATTCCCTGGCTTATCCTTGCTGCCCTCCTTGAATATGGAAGAAATGAAGATTTTAAGATCTCAGGATCCCAGCAATCTCAATTGTCTCCAAGAGCAGTCTGGGTTACATCTCATGAGGCTCTGGGGATTTGTCCACTTTTAAGCCTACTGAGACATCCAATACCTCCCTTTCAATGATATGTTCTAGAATTTCACCATCTTTCCACCCACCCCCTGAATCCTCCAATTACAACATCCTTCTCCTTAGTGAACACGTATGAGAAGTATTCATTTAAGACCTTGTGTACATCCTCTGGTCCCGAATGAGCACTATTCATTACTCTTTAAAATGCTTCTGGGATTTTCCTTAATCTTGTCTGCCAGTGATACTTCATTACCTGCTCCTCGCTGTCCTAATTTGTTTCCCTGTTCATTATAACGTGGATGAATTGATGGTACAAATATATGTTTATGTTCTGGTAGACATTATAGTGATGTGGTTGCAAAGCAAATTAAATATACCAGTACACTTAATATTTGAAAGAGACAAGCAAAATTAAATGAGAAGGGCTAGTCGTGATAGTAAAGGTTGGGAATAAAAGCAGTAGAATGACTCAGAAAAGCAGAGGATCATTTTGGGTGGAGACAAGAAACAGCATGGGGCAGAAAATATTTGTGGAAATTGTCTAAAAGCTCCTAAACAGTAGTGGTGATGCATGGTATAAATCAGGAAATTAGTGGTCTGGGTAGCAAAGCTAACACAATAATCGTGGAAGATATTAATTCATGTATAAACTGGACAAACCAAATTTGCAGTAATTGTGTGCAAGAATTCATGAAGTTGTCCTTTGTACAATTACTAATTTGGTTTTCTAATTAGTATTTAGGAACCAACAAAGAAATGATCTATCTAATATCTAGTATCCTGCAAAGAGAGAGAATTAATCTAGCACCAAGGAGAAATGTGAAATTATCCATTTTGGCAAGAAAAATAAGGTGCATTATTTAAGTGGTAAAAAATTAGAGCTTTAAGATGCACAGGAATCTACGTGTCCAAATGCATGATTTCAGTTCCCAAAAGGCTGCTATGCAGGTATAGCAAGTAATTAAGAAAGCTACAGAATGTTATCATTTATTGCCATGGAAATACAAAAGTAGGGATGTTATACTTCAGTTATATATGGCATCAGTGAGACCAGTATATAGTGTTGGTCTTATTATTTAAGGAAGGATGGGACTGGATGGGTTGCATTATGAGGAAAGATGTACTCCTGGATTCTAAAAGCAGGAGATGGGATATGATTGAAACATACAATATCCTGGGAGGTCTTGACCTGGTGAATGTGGAGAGAATGCTTCATCTTCTGGAAGAAACAGATCTTGCCATTTGAGAATGAGAGCGCCCTTTTGAGACCAAGACAAGGTACGTTTTCTCAGAGGATCAGAAGTTCTTAATTCTATTCCTTGAAGGACAATGGAAGCAGTCTTAAGGCACAGGTAGATAGACATTTGATAAGCAAAGGGGTTAAAGGTTACCGCTGGTAACTGGGAATACAAAATTGAGATTAGTCAGATCAGCCATGATGTTAATGAAAGGCTGAACAGGGTTGGGTAAAGTGACCTACTCCTCTTAATTCAGATATGCACATCATAGATTTTTACAACAAAATTGAAAGTAATTTAGTATATTCCAAAACAATAGTCTTGTATCTAAACCACCAAGGAGAGGTGATTTTGGCTTGGAATATCGGGAAATACATTAAGGTACAACAATGGGCAAGCAATGGCTAACGGTTAATGTATGAATAAGCAAATTCACATGAAGTGCAAAATCCCAATAGGAAAATTGATCCAACCATGGCTAAGACATGTTAAAGATAGTATTAGACTAAAAGAAAAGGTTTGTGTTGCAATAAAAAGTAGGAAGCCTCTGTATTATGAACATTTCATAATGAAGCAAAGGAGGACAAAGACATTAATAAAAAGGAAAGCAAAACACAACACATTTAATTAGCAAGAAACAAATGTACAGTAAAACACTTAGATGCATAAAAAGAAATATTGCCAAAAGTTAATGTTGATCCCTTACAGACTGAGATGAGAGAAATTGTATTAGAAAATAAGGAAATATCAGAGAAACTAAACAAATTATCTATCTTCATAGAAGACGACAATAAAAACCACCTGGTAATAGAGAAGAACAACAGGCCTAAAGAACTTATGGAGATGAAAGAAATTAGCAATAGTAAGAAAGTAGAGAAAAAAAATTAGTGGACCAAAAGTCAATAAATCCTCAGGAGCAATGAACTTAATCCGAAGTTTTCAGAAGTGGTGATGGAGTCGGTGGATATCATCTTCCAAATTCCATAGATTCTAGAATGGCTCTAGAATTATAACACCAAGATTCAAAAGAAGGGAGAGAAAGCTGGGAACTACAGATGTGATGGCATGCCATCAGTAATAGGGAAATTGATAAAATCTATTAAATGCATGCCTTGAAAGGGAGAATAACATGACGCCTGTGCAAATCCCCACAGCATCTGTCAACCCTGTGATCTCTGTCTCAGAGGCTGATGTCAGAACTTCCTTCAAGAGGAAGTTGTGAACTCTCACAAGGTGTCAGGCCCTGATGGTGTATCTGACAGGGTACTGAAAATCTGTGCCAACCAACAGGCTAGACTGTTCAAGGAAGTCTTCAACCTCTGCTGCATTCAGAGGTTCCCACCTGCTTCAAAAAGGCAGCAATCATACTGGTGCCCGAGAACAGCAGGATGAGCTGCCTTAATGACCATTGTCCAGTAGCACTCATGTCTAATGTGATGAAGTACTTTGAGGGGTTGGTCATGGCTAGAATTAATTCCTAACTTAGCAAAGACCTGGACCTGCTGCAACTTGCCTACTGCCACAACAGGACTACAGCGGATGCAATCTCACTAGTTCTTCACTCTGCTATGGAGCACCGAGATAACAGCAAAATATATGTCGGGCTGCTGTTTATCAATTACAGCTCAGGATTCAACACCATCCTCTCTGTACTAATCAACAAACTTCAGAACCTGGGCCTCTGTACCTCCCTCTGTGACTGGATCCTTGACTTCCTTATTGTGAGACCACAGTGAGTGCAGATAATAACATCTCACTGACAATC
>JAUZTB010000069.1:19612366-19625880 GCA_034780895.1 Rhynchobatus australiae
AACAAGTGAACGCTACAGGGCTCGAATCCAAATGAACGACCAGTGACTTGATTGATCATTAGGACGAGTTGCAACGGATACTGGATGATCAAAACATGTTAATCCAGGTGTTGATCCAGATGTAGTTATTGTGCATTAGATGATACAGCCACAGAGGTGTTCCAGTTGACTGTCAATCCAGGTGAAATCCCTCTAGGTTTAGCTGAGGGAGTTGCTCCAGATGTCTCCAGATGTCCAGGTGTGGGTGCTCCAGAGGTCTGGACACGGTGGGTTCATTGCTTGGGCGCGTCTGTCGCTCTGGCCGTGGATACGCTGAGTATTAATGCAGATACAGGTTTTATTTTCTGGCCGTGGGTGAACTCCGGCTGAAGACCCCTCGGACCGTGCTGAACCCAAATCCCACTTACATCACCGCGCAGAACTGGGAGCGGGCCGGTCCCGGGCCCGGGACCACTTTGCTTTTGTCCCGGATCAGGATGGGCTGGTTTCCGTACTGCCGGTACCACATGCTCTGACTCCGGCCCAGGAAACTGTCCGGCCCCGGGCCCGGGCCTGATCCCATCGCCCGCCTCTCCAGCTCCTGCTGCTGCTGCGTCCAGATCAGCAGCGACGTGTCGTGGTAACGGAGCCGGCCGTAAGACTCCGACAGGGCCTTTTCCGCCAGCGGCGTCCGCCCGCTCGCTGCCGCGCTCATCCTCCGCTTCGCAGGATCCCAACCCCGGGATCCATCTCAATCTCCGGAAACACCCGAAGATCGGGAACCATGGCAACCACTGTCATTCAACGTCTCCGGAAACGCCCGAACCACGGCGACCCTCAATCTCCGGAAACACCCGAAGATCGGGAACCATGGCAACCACGGTCACTCAATGTCTCCGGAGACATCCGAAGCACGGTAACTCACCGTCGGTCAATCGCCGGAAACACCCGAACCAGGGCAACCATTACCCGTCAATTTCTGGAACCACAGTCACCTATTGTCTCCGGGAACACCCGAGGTGAAGGAACCATGGCAACCAATGTCACTCACTGTCTCCGGAAACACCCGGACCCCCGGAACAATGGCAACAACTGGCACTCCGAGCCCCCGGAGACACCCGAGTCGGGGGAACCATGACAACCACCATCTGCGGGAAACACCCGAGCGGCAGCAACCAAGGCAACGGACGGCGTCTCGGGTTGCAACCCGCCTCCGAAGCCCAGGCGCGGTTGTCGGACGGTCCGGCAGATGGTGCTCACTTCCCGGGATAATTAGCCACGAACCCCGTGAGCAAGCTGCCGTTCCGGGGGATGTGCGGCCCGGCCAGGCAATGAGAAACGAATTTCATTCACAAAGTGACCGCCGCCTCCTTTCACGCCGCTGTCTCCGAGCGCACCAGCCTTTAAAAGACCAAACTTGAAGGGAAATTGCACTAACGTCCCACGAGCAGCAGGTAGCCCATTAGTAGAAGCAACACAAAAACTGCTGGAAATACTCCGCGAGTCAGATAGCATGTTCATCTTTTCATCAGAACTTGAAAAACTTGTGCATATTTTAAGTTTTAAGGTGCTGGGATAAGAGAGGAAAGAACAAGAGGGAAAGTGTGATAGAGTGGAAGGAGGGAGAGATTAAATGACTAAATAGAAGATGATGCAAGACAATGTGACGATTACAGAAACTAAAGAGTGTGTCTTCAGGAGGTATAAACGGGAGAAAGAACCCTTATCTGGATTTTTTTAAACTCTGTTGAGTCCGGACGGTTGCATTTGAAAGGCGAGGTGCGGTTCTTTGAGTTTATACTGCGCTTCACTGGAATAATGGAGGAGGTGAGATCAGAGTTAGAATTAGGCTGAGAATTAAAGTGATGGACAACCAAAAACTTGGGGGACTGAATGGAGTTGTTCTGCAGCCGGTTACCCTCTCCAGTGTTGACAACTCGTCGTTATAGGCCGCACATACACCATCTTAAATTGAAGTAGCACAAGCAAATCACTGTTTCAGTTGGAACAGCTTTTTATCTCTTATCCACTTCTATCTCTTACCCAAGATCCGCAAACAGGATTGTCCTGGTAGGCCCATTGTTTCTGCTTGTCCATCTCCGGGTTCAATCCCTAAAGAGGTGGAATGAAGGAGATTTAAGAAAATAAGAACTAGCCACAGGGAAATTCTATATATGACCTTTCGTGTCTGCGTTGCTCTTCAAAAAGATACTGGCAGGTGAGACATTGGATGATGGGGATACGCGAAGCTCTTAAATTGGAAATAGGGTGCTTTAGTAAAGCAGATAACAGCTGGTATCAAAAAGGACACTCGGGTGTGAAAGACAATAGTTAGGGAGAAGATAATGCTTTGGGATTTTTCTTTGATGCATGTCAATTGGTAATACTGTCAGCCAATGAGGTATTCAGTGCAGGACATATGACTGCGCTTCAGCAGAAGTTATTGTACAGAATTTAATGTCAATTTACTCTGAAAACACTGACAATTTAAAGAGCAGAGGAAACAGAAGCCATGACAAAAGGTTTTGCTCTATCTCCCAATAAGAGCAGGATATTTTTTTCCAGAAAAAATACAGTGTGTGCAGGATAATTACATAGAAATTAAATGAATAAAATCAATGGCAGTCACTTACAGCAGAGCGAGCCCTGGGCTTGATTGACAGTGGAATTATCCAATCATCTCCACTCTCCCTGAAAATAACGCTGTTGAATGCTCATCGTCTCATCTTGTCGGTACCTGTTAATTTTTCACATATATGCTGAAAACACCCAGCTGAAAACACACAAAATACTCTCCACTGTTTCTAAATAACGACACTGTCAAACTTCCTGTTCTGGATGGGGGAAAATGTTTGCTGGAAATGTTGGGGGAAAGAAAAATACCAGGTCAGATAGCATCTGCGGAAAGAGAAGCAGTTAAAATTTCAGGTCAAAGACTCTTCATCAGAAATGAATTCGTCCCATTCCTTGACTCGGGTGAGGTTTTGGATTCCTAAAACAGAGTGGGTTCACTACCAAGACCTTTTGTCTCAGGCGGAGGGGTCACATAAGGACAGGTTGGGAGGGTGGGCAAGAAAGTGGCAGATGGAATACAGCATAGGGAAACATGGGGTTCTGCAGTTTTGTAGGAAGAATAAAGGTGTAATCTATTTTCCAAATGAGGAAGAAATTCAGAAATCAGAGGTGCAAAGGCACTTGGGAGTCCTAGTTCAGGATTTCCTCAAGATTACCTTCAGGGCAGGCACAGTAGTGTAGCGGTTAGCGTAACACTATTACAGCACGAGTGACCCAGGTTCAATTCAATTACTCCATATTTATATGAAAGTAATGCACAAATTCTGGAAACAATGGCTGTTCAGGCAATATCTGAAAACTGGAATGTGTTTTAGATGCATGTAATATAGTATTGAACGAGAAGGATTTTACAGCATAGAAACAGCAATAATTTCAGATAATGGTTCTTCTACTCTGTCGATATGCCTCCTGTTTCTTGTCTCACTGCAGCTTCCCTTGCCCCACATCACCATCATTCCCTCAGTCACCTCTCCTGCACTAGTTTGCCTTTTCCCCTCAACTCAAACACATCACGATTTCTTTTCATCCTAACACTTATTTATCTCTTAATATTTTCCAGTTTTGAGGAGAGGTGATTGACCTGAAAGATTAACTCAGTTTCGCTTTTCACAGATGCTGATTGATCTGCTGAATATTAGCGGCATTTCCCAGTTTTATTTCCAGAAATAAGTCATCTGACCAAACATCCAGTGTATATGATGCACAGAAGACTACCCTGCCCTATTTCAGATCACACTGAGGGTATGCCCCTCTTAAACCATAAGACATAGGAGCAGAATTAGGCCATTTGGCCCATTGAGTCTGCTGCACCATTCGATCGTGGCTGATTTATCTTTTCTTCTCAATCCCATTCTCCTGCCTTCTCCCTGCAACCTTTGATGCCCCTACTAATCAAGAACCTATCAGCCTCCGCTTTAAATATACCCAATGACTTGGCCTCCACAGCCGTCTGTGGCAATGAATTCCGCAGATTAACCAACCTCTGGCTAAAGAAACTCCTCCTCATCTCTGTTCTAAGGGACGTCCTTCTATTGTGAGGCTGTGCCCTCTGGTCCTAGACTCTCCCATACTGGAAACGTCCTCTCCACATCCCCTCTATCCAAGCCTTTCAATATTCAGTAGGTTTCATTGAGATTCCCCCCTTATCCTTCTAAACAACAGCGAGAAGGACTCTCTTCCTTACTCCCTCATCTATAAATAAAATATAACTTAGCCCTATAAAACTCCATTGTATCTTTTGAGTGTATATTTTTAAAAAAATTTGTTTGCGCCTTTGGCAGAGGAGGCACATCTTTCATTCAGCCACTGGCTTATCCTGTACAATCCTTGGAGGTTGTTAGAAGAAACATTAAAAGTAGGGCGTCTAACAGGTAGAGTTAGGAAGGTAAAGGATATGGACGATTCAGATCAAAGGATGAGTTTGTAGCGATGTAGAGATATTTTGGGATGTGGTGAATAGGGATTAATTAGGAGCTGACAATTGTTTAAGAATATTAGAGGATAAAGAGACCTGGGAATAAAATATTAAGCGTGAGGATACGGGAAATTATAATTGAAACGTGGCTAAGGTCGCAGGGTTTTGTCTATTCCACCGCTCTCTTTCCAGCAGTCCCCGATTGAATGGATTAAAAAAATATATATAGTTGTACTTTAGAAAACAAATTCAAACCAAATTAAGATGTCAAATTAAATTCAGTGTTTCCTTATTGACCGGAGCCATGCAACCCAGTGAATGACTTTGAGATTATCAAACAGTAAATCAGAAATAGCCACTCCAAAAGGAAACCACTTCGCTGATTGCAGCCGGAAAGCTTGCGCCCTGATGCGCGTCCACGCTGCGCGCGCTCCTGGCGGGTGGCGCGCACGTTGGCCACTGGGTGTCCGCCGATCAGTCGCTTGGAGGGAATCGCGGGGCTTGGAATACAAAGTTACAGAGCGGCCGGGCGGAGATACATTGTGTCCGGAGAGAGGAGTCACTGAGCGTCGGATCGGTGCTACTGGGAAGGCCGCTTCCTCCCCGCTCAGGTTCTATGGGAACAGCCCCAGCCCCGGCTCCGGCCCGGGATCCCGTTCCAGCTCGGCGAGCTGCACCCTGAGCCCGGCTGCCGAGCAGCGCTTCAGTGGCAGGGACATTCGGACCTCAGCCCCACACCTCGCGGAGGAGACCCGACCCGCATTCGCCCCACTTTGGGGGACCTCGACCCTCAACTCCACCCCCGCCCGCTCCCAATCCCCGTTCGGGACCGCGACCTCCCCCCCCCCCCCCAACATATACACACTCCGACAGTCCCCGAGGGACAGCGCGTCCACCGGCATCTCTCGCCCCACCCTCCCCTGAACCTGCTCTTCGGTCCTCCATCCGTCACCTCCTGTCGTGCCCAGTCCCTGTCCCCGTATCCTTCCAATCCGTCCACGGAACATCCCGCCGCCCCAGGTAGCTATCCCTGTGCCACACCTGGGACATTTCGCCCCCAGCACCCTCGTACCATCACCCCCCTCACTACCACCACTTGTGTCTCGTTTCTCCTCCTCTGTTCCCTTCCCCAGTCCCTACACGTTCTTCTCCATTGTCCTCTGGACTTGTCCCTCCCCCCTTCTCACTTGCCCTGCCCACCCCCCCCCCCCAATTTCTAGGATTAATTTCCCAGGAATTTGAACCCTTTTCTCCATCCCTATACCCTACCCCGTCACTTCATCCATACTTGCCACCTCATCCCTTTGCTGGTCCTTTCTCGGAATACTTCCCTGCGTCTCTGTCTCCCGGTTCCAGCAGGATGGAGGAGTGGCGCCAGTGTGGGCGCTGGCTCATTGACTGCAAGGTGCTGCCCCCCAATCACCGTGTGGTGTGGCCAGCAGCCCAGGTCTTTGACCTGGCACAGGCACTGAGAGATGGAGTGCTGCTCTGTCAGCTTCTGCACAACCTGAGCCCCGGGTCCATCGATCTCAAGGACATCAACTTCAGACCACAGATGTCCCAGGTAGGTGTTGCTTGGGTAGAGGGGAAGGGCAGCGCAATGGGGTGGAAGCCTGAGAGGGTGCAGATACTGGGATCTGGAGCAACAAACAAAATGCTGGAGGAACTCAATGGGCCAGGCAGCATCTGTGGAGGGAAGTGGACAGCTGACAGTTTCGGGTTGGGATCCTTCATTTAGACTGAAAGACTTTCAATCCGGATGAAAGGTCTCGACCCAAAACGTCAGCAATCCATTTCCCTCCACAGATGCTGCCTGACCCTCTGGAGTTCCTTTCTGCATTTTGTTTGTTGCAATGGGATGGATGGTTAGTTTTGGACAGCAACATCTGAGGAGAAACCCTGTGCCTCATGGCATCTCTACTGGGGAGAGACAACTGGGATTCCCCCAAGTCTGGCTCTTCTCCAGTTGATTGGTTTTGAAATAGGAGATGTGATATTTGGGACCTGATTCATTGAAGAGATCAGCTCTTGTGAGAAGTCTGTCCCTCAGTAAATGACCAACTGACTTAAGTGTCCAGCTCCTGATTGTTGCCAAAAACCAAAAATAAAACTTGCAGATACTGGAAATTTGAGATCAAAACAGAAAGTGCTGGAAGTTCTCAGTAGGTGAGTAGGTGGAGGGAGAAACAGAGAGAAGCACACTGACCTGTGTCAGTGGTTAAATCTTATGCTGGACCACTGTTGTTTCTGGGAATGTGAATTATGCAGCATGGTCAATAAAATTGTGACACATTGTTTTAAAGAAATCAGATTCCTGTTTAAGTTCCTTATATTGCTGGATAATGCCAGGTACTTTGAGCTTATTTTTCATTCAAATTTGTATTAGGTCATTGCAATAAGGAACATTTAATTCAATATTTGATCTTATAATGAGTTTATGGGTTGGTTTATCTATGATAGGGTAGTTAATCAGTTACTAGGTAATTTTTTTTCAGAATTATAGATAAGGTTTATTATAACTGGTTTGTATGCCATGAAACTTGTTTTGCAGTAGCAGTACAGTGCAAAAACATCTGTAAATTACAAAATAAGTAAATAGTGCAAAAAAGGAATAACAAAGTAGTGTTCATGGACCATTCAGAAATCTGGTGATGGAGGGGAAGAAGCTGTTCCTGAAACATTGAGTGTGGGTCTTCAGTCTCCTGTACCATCTCCCTGGTGGGAGTAATGAGAAGAAGGAATGTCCCGGATGGTGAGGGTCCTTAATGATGGATGCCACCTCTAATGGGCTTGCCAGTAGATTGCTTTACCTGTGCATATTATTGATTGGAAGCTTTGGGGAGTTTTGGTTCATTGGACAATTCCACTGAGGATCTATCCCCAAATAGTTCCATCATTGTTAACATTATTGAAATGTTCCTTTCCCTGGGTCCCTTGGACAGTGAGATGTGGGTTGCTGGGGATTCCCTCACCATTGTGTAATGATTGGCGGCAGAGAAAAGATGTTCAGTAATCCTGCCTGTTCTGTTGGATGGACTGAGCAGTGCAGTTCTGTGACATGGGATTGGTTCAATGTATGTTTAGTCTCAAGTTCAAAGGTTAATTAGTTGGCGAAGGGAATGGAAAATTGTAATCAAATCATTAGGGATGGGTTCTTGGACCAAAAGCTGTTTTCAAAGAAATACTGATCTTCATATTGGAAACTGTATCAACAGAATGAATATGACAGGGTTTTCACTGCACCTGCTCCTAGGGTTGGATAATACTGGTGAGTACAGTATGCCACTGCAGAACACCTGCTTTAGTTCCAGTGGGTCACAGGCTGATACTGGCGGGTATCAGTATGATATTGGACTGGACAGAGTACTGATGGACACGAGGATGTCATGAGTACACTGTGGTGCAATAGTGGTGGGCAAAGGCATTACCAACCTATTACAATAAAATACATTTGGGTAATGTATTGGGTCTGTCTTTGTGGCACACTAAGGCATGGTACTGGTGCTTTATACCACTGAATATGGGGTTGACATTGTAGAATTATGCAGAATGTTGGTGTGTACAACATAATGCACTGGAAGTTCATACTGTAAGGTACAGGTCTGTCACTTTTTAAGGTGGGTACAAAGTCGCTAAGTGCAAAACTACTGAGATCTAAAGTAACTTGCTTTTTCTGCCAAGCTCTTTGGTGTATAGTAGCAATGGTGGGGATTGAACAACAGAAATAAATGAGCATAGGTTTGGTTTGAGAGGAAGTGAGGTAACAAATGAACATCATGCTGCAGGGGGGGGTCTTTGATCAGTGAAGATAGATGGTAAGTTTAGACATAGTTTGTTGTGAGTGAGAGTCATTGGTAAGATAGTATCAAGTATTTAGGAGGGACCTTTTGCCAATTTCTCACAGATATATTTCCTCAGTGCTCTTAGAATTGCCCTGATGGTGCCCAGATGTTGAGGTTTAAGTATTGACCTCTGCCTCCTTTGGGAATTGGGGACATGGGGGATAGCCAGTGATCGATTGGCAGAGGTTTGTTGTGGATCAAAGGTGAGGAACTGAGCAATGCAGGAGCTCATTGATGGAAGGTGTAGGCTAAAAATCTCCAGTGGATTTTGAGTTGCAATGCTTTCTCTCTCTCTCTCTCTCTCTTCCTCCTTTTGACTTTCGTATTGGGAAATCAGATCTCCTCCAGCCAGACACTGACTTCAGCAACTAGTCTACATCTGTGCACCTAGACTGACAAGTACCTCTTGGTTCTTCACAAATGGAGGCTTTGCAGTTGTTCCTCTTTCTGGTGTGCACATTCCCTCTCTATGCTATGTGCTCATACCAGGCAGTGATCATCTCCAAACAGAGGAAGTCTGATCACCAGCCACTGACATTCATTGAATTATAAATGTCAAATTCATTCCCATCAGTTTCTTGGATTTTACTGTTTGTCAAGAAACTGAAAGGGCCCAGCCACATTAATGTCTTGGGAACCTGGTGGTGAGGGATTCACTTGACTTCCCATGAGCTTAATCACTTTTAACAACTCAAAATTATGATGGAACCTGCAACACTATTTGGATGAACCCTGCTCCAAAAATGAAGGAGATCCACAGAACCCAGGGCAAAGGAAATGAAAATAAAAAACTGCAGATGCTGGAAATCTGAAATAAAAACAGAAAATGCTGTAGACGCTTGGGTCAAGCAGCACTTATGGAAAGAGAAAAAATGTTAACGTTTTAAGTCGGATAAATGCCAACTCTGCTTCTCTTTCCATAGGTGCTGCCTGATGTACTGAGTATTTCCAGTTTTTATCCAAAGTCACACATTTCATTAGACTCCCGTTCATCAACTGAAACAATCATTCCTCCAATCATTGACGTATCATAGTTGTACTGTGTACCACCGACAAGATCTACGGCAACAACTTACCAGATCTAACCCTAACCCTAATGCACGCCTCCCAAAGCTATGACCTCTCTCCCACCTACAAGGAAGTGGGTTGGTGCACTGGGGGGAAATTATGGGTTGCAGCGTTATATGGGTAGGCTGTAGTGAGCAGGGATGGGACGATAAAGGATTACTGCCATGTGGGAGTGCCAGGAAGAACAATGTGAGGGGTATTTCTAATTAGGAAGTGCTGAAAATATCATTTTCTGCTTTTTTAACATATTTCATACATCAATTGTTTGAGTTGTAACAGAAATATTTCCTGCCTTAAACTGTAATTTCTTTACTATCTGATTTGCTATAACTGTTAGATTAATAATTAAAATTATCCTTCTGTAAAGATATTTTATATTTCCCTTGAGGAACTAGGCAGTTTGCAGATTGAAAGTGTACCTGGCGGTTGTTGAATATTTAAACCCTATACCACATTGCTTTGCCTTCATTACTATTGTAATAACTGCATTGGGGTCTTGGATCTCAATGTATTTGGAGAATCAGTCTCCCTCTCCCTCTCCCTCTCTCTCTCTCTCTCTCTCTCTCTCTCTCTCTCTCTCTCTCTCTCTGGGATCGATCATAATCTCCCGTTGCGGGGTGGAATTCCAGTTGTGGGGTGGAATTTGATTGATCCCTTTGGAGGATCAGTTGATTCTCTCAGGGATTGGTTTATTGAACACTCCATCTTGTATGTGGACTGGGTCTATTGACTAATTTCCCCATCTCTTTGGCATTCAGAAGATTGGTCCTCCCCCCTCACTATGAGGAGTAGCTGATATGTCCCTTGCCGTATTGCTGGTAATTGCTTGTGCTTTTAGTATCTCATTGCATTACAGGGCTAGTGGGTATAAGTCTTTCACTTATCGCACCAGAGTACAGTAATGATTGGTGCATCTGTTTTACTCTGGATGCTCTGGGGAGAGACTATTAATGTGAGACACAAAGACTTATCATTTATATTACCTGTCTGTAATTTTGATTGTTACTTTACAGTGAGTTGGTTTAAATCAGTTTTTTTTTGTGGTCACAAACACTGATCTCCAGAAAATTGGGGAAATTCTACTATTATTACACCAGATTCTAGGGTACTGATTCTGATTTATCGATAGTATTCCCTATTGTGTCGATTGTGGTGTGGCAACTGTAAGTGCTGAATCACTGGCTTATGTTAGTTAAAATGGAAATGACTCTTTTGCACCATACATACCTGTAAATATCTGCCATGCTCAGTCACTCGAGCTACAAACTGTGGAACTTGCCCTGAACCCTCCTTCCCCACAAAGAAAGGTGCAGAGATTTAATAGAATGGTAGCAGTGAAGTTCAGTAACGCAGAGAGACTGAAGAACTGAGATTGGGCTCCCTACCACAGAGAAACTTGGGGGAGATTAATACAGGCGTTCAAAATTTTGTGTTTTTTAGCAGTAAACATGGAGAAACTGTTTCTAGTCATGGGATAAGGCAAAAGAGTCAGAGAGGTGTTAAGGAGAATTTGTTTTTATGTGGCTGCTGTTCTGGAATGGAATGCTTGAAAGGATGATGGGAGCAGATTTGTTTGATGCTGCAAGCTTCTCTGATCTCTCTCTCTCACGCTCTCTCTCTCCCCATCACATGCTCTTCTCACAGTGACACTAGATAATGATTACGGACAGGAGCCCCAGCTGATTTTGTTTTCCCTGGCACATGGACACCGAGGCCAGTTGCATTTCAACTATTAGATTGGCTACGATGTCAGAGAACTCAATGTATTACTCTGGTCCACATATTGACCAGCCAGCAGGGCACCAGAGGTTAACTTGTCACTTCTCACTGAGGGGCCACCGGGAGCTGCTACTTTGGAAAGTAAAATTGCTGCATAATTTATTCTTAAAATATTATGAAATATGCAATAGCTGGGTTAATTAGGTGTGTTAGAATGGAATGCTGGATGGCAACTTGATAAATGTTGCATCATCTTGAGTACTTAGTAGATCCTGACTTAAGGTGAAAACTATTGTAGATGTTTTTTCAAGATCTTAAAAGAATGAAGTTAAATTCTGCTTCTGCTTTGGATGCTTGGTTCAAATATTTTCTCACTACCCACCTGTTTTCTTCTCCTGCATACCCATTGACTCCCAGTGGACTTCAGTTTCATGGATATTCTCCCTCACCAGCCAATCACGCTTCAGTTGTGCCCAGTTGTGGTGAAGGCTGCCAAATATTACATGTTGGAGATTGTCACAAAGTAAATCCCATCAGCAGTGAGAATGGTGGTGATTTTCTTTTCCCTTCCTGACCTATGTGTGTTGAACGGCAGGTCTGTAGGTCACGTAACTTCTATCCCGCTGTTATACGACTTTTGAAAGGACCTCTTATATGATAAAGATGAGCTCTTGACCTTGCAATCTACCTTGTCGTGGCCCTTGTACCTTATGGTCTACCTGCATTGCACGTTCTCTGTAATTGTAGCACTATATTCTGCATTCTGTTATTGCTTTTCCCTTATACTACCTGAATGTTTTGAAATGATCTGTGTGGATGGCATGCAAAACAAAGTTTTTCACTTCATCTCAGTAAATGCGACAATAATCAACCAATTACATAACTCGATGTGGGTTGAGGTGGGCACAGGCTGATTATATAGAATGGTGTCGCAGTGGGTGATACCTTTATCAAGTGAGCCACTGTGAGTTTGGGTGCACTTTGCAAGACTCTGTGCATGATGATGTCATCCCCACCACCTCCCTAATGGCATGACATAGCCCTTGTGCCCTCCGATCTGAGACCTAGTGTTGGAGGGTTAACCTTGTCCCTCAATGGTAGAATGTGCATGCAATTGGGATCTGTGAAATTGGGTTCAGAATCTCTTGCATCCTGGGCATTGGAAGGGCATTTATTGAAAGGGGGGCTGAACTGAGCGCCAACCTATCCCGGCAGCGAGGAGGCCATGTGCAAAGGCGGCGCAGTTTCTTTCCCCAAGTCCCCAACCACACTGATAATGGTGTGTTGACATTTAAACCTCTTTCATCCCGACAAGAGGACAGTGCAGGGAGTGCCATGGTGTTGTTCTTAATGTTGAGTTCACTTGTGTGCGCATGGGGGAGTTATTGGATCAGGGCACTGATGATATTCCTGTGAGGGATGTGGAGATATGCTCAGGCTGTCATAGTGAGGATTCTATTTTGGGAGAGCAATGCAGAGAGATGACAGATTCCGAATAAACTGACACCCTGGCAGAGCCTGCCTGGGGGCCCAAAATGCAAACTAACACAAACACTTCCGAAATGAGATTCACTGACCTCTGCAGCTGCCTCAGCCACTGTGCTGCACAGTGAAGCATCTGGTGTAGAAGAAACCCAAAGGGACCATTGCTCAAGGAGCTGAATCCAGGGACATCATCTTTAACATGGGGAAAAAAAAATCTTTTCATTTGACCAATTACTGAAACAGTCAAATGTAAGGAGCAAGAGGCTGGCTCGTTTGGGGGGAGGGGGTGGGAATCTGTACCATCGGTTCCTTACTTATGTTTTCATTCAGAGTCATAGAGTTATATAGCATGGAAACAGGCCCTTTGTCCCAACTTGTCCATGCTGACCAAGGTGCCTACCTGTCCCACTTGCCTGCGTTAGGCCCATATCCCTCTAAACCTCTAAACGTTTCCTATCCAGGTACCTATCTAAATGTCTTCTAACCATTGTAATTTTAACCGCATCTACTGCTTCCTCTGACAGCTCATTCCACATACCAACCACCCTCTGTGAAAAGGTACCCCTCAGTTTCCCTTTAAATCTTTCCCAACTCACCTCAAAGCTATGCTTTCTAGTACCTTGGGAAAAAGGCTGTGACCATTCACCTTATCTATGTCCCTCATGATGTTATATACCTCTAAAAGGTCACCCATTGTCCACCTATGCGCCAGAGAAAAAGCCCCAGCCTATCCATTCTCTCCTTAGAACTCAAGCTCTTCAATTCTGGTAACATCCTTACGAATTTCTTCTGCACCCTTTCCAGCCTAATGAGATCCTTCTTGTAGCTCGGTGACCAGAACTCTACACAATACTCCAAGTGTGGTCTTACCAACATCTTGTACGGTGTACCATACTGTCCCAACTCTTGTACTCAGCCCTGACTGTTGTAGG
>JAUZTB010000069.1:19697457-19707586 GCA_034780895.1 Rhynchobatus australiae
TCAGAATGTACAGCCAGAGATTCCCAAAACTTCAAGGTGTTAATTGTGCCTTTACAGATTGATTGTTGGGAATAATTCATGGGATTCCTCACCCAAGTATGTCACTATCCAGTGCTGAATTTGGAGTGCATTTAATGTTAAGTGAATGGTGAACCCATCCAATGAAATCCCACATCGCACAATCCCTGGGCTCTTCTCCCAATTCCAGATCCATCTCCCAGTTCTCAAACCCTTTCCAGGCCGCAGTTCTTCTGACGTGTTTCATTCTTCTAGCGAGCACGACCTGGGAGAGGAAATTTACGACTGTGTTCCATGTGACGATGACGGTGATGACATTTACGAGGACATCATCAAGGTGGAAGTCCGGCAACCGATGGTAAACACTCTCAATCTCTGCACAAACATTGGAGTGTGGGAAGGAGAGAGGAGGAAGGAAATTGATTGTGATTTGAGACTGAAGGTCTTGAGTGTTAACCGGGAGTCACAGCGCTGACGTAGTGCAAGCAGACATACTTCATTTCAGCCTTTAGCTCAGCTGGACGATATGTCCTCTCCCTCCCCCTTGCTCTCTGTAAACTTCCCACCTCCCTACACATTCTCTCCTATCCCCTCTCATTCCTCACCTCTTCTTGCCTCCTCTCCCTCCACAGCCCTCACGGCCACCTGCCTCCTCTCGCCCCCTGCGCCCTTGCCTCCTCTTTCCCGCCTTTACCTCCTCCCCTTACACTTCTGACCTTTTTCTCATTCACCCCATCACTCCAGCTGGGCTATACCTCAGAACTAGAGGGTTGCCATGAGAATATTAAGGTCTGTTGATGCAAAGGACCATAAGCATTCGGAACAGGAGTAGGCCACCTGTTTCACCATTCAGTGGGATCATGGTTGGTCCAACATTCCACAAATCCACTTTCCCTCCCATCCCCAAAACCCTTGGTTCCCTTCCTGATTAGAAATCTATTTATTGCAGTCCTAAATATACCCAAGGACTCTTTCCCCCAGTCCTCTGTGGCAAGGAGTTCAAAGAGCCCTCTAAAAGAAGACACTTTCTCGTACCAGTCTTAAATGGAGGCCCCCTGGTCCTGGACTTTCCCATGAAAGGAAAAATCCTCTCAGTATTTACCCTGTCTTGCCCCCTAAGAATCTTAAAATTTTCATTAAGATCACCTTTAATCTTGTAAACTCCAATGAATTTAATCCCAACCTCATGGACACCCTCTCCATACCTGGGATCCCATCAGTGAACATTCTCTGAGCCACATCCTTGAAAAAGGGAACCAAAATTGTTCACTGTTAATGTGCAGGTGCACTGAGTAATTAAGAAGACAAATGATATATTGATCTTTATTACCAAGGGACTAGAGTTTAAATGTAGAGAAGTACTGATAAAATTGTACATATTTTGGTGAGTCCGCAGCTGGAATACAGTTTTGGTCTACTTATTTAAGAAAAAATATACAAGCATTAGAAGAAGTGAAGCAGAGATATGCTGATGTAATTCCTGAGATGAAAAGGTTGTTTTATCACCCATGGCTAAGTTAGACCTGGATTCTTTCTTCAGAAGAATAAGGGGCGATATTATTGAAACACATAAAATCTCACATGGGTTGACAAGGTAGATGTGAGATGCTTCCACTAGTGGAAGAGTCTTGAATGTGGCATGTAGTTACAAGATAAGAGGACGGTTTTTTTATTGGAATTTCTTCTTGCCCAGAGTGGTGAATCTCTGCAATTCTTTGCCCAGAAGAATTGTGGAGCTTGGATCCCTGAGATAGTTAAAGCTAATTTTTTTTGAAGATTGGGGATTTGAGGGCCACGGGGAACTGGCACCAAAGAAGGGTTGAGGCCTGGGGCAAATCAACCATGATTATATTGCATGGCAGGGCAGGCTTGAGCAGCCAGGAGGCCGACTCCTACTCCTATTTTCTTATCCTCTAATGTTCTTGTACAGTTGTAGTAAGAGTTGCTTACATTTGTACTGTTCTTTTGTTTTTCCTTCCAAGCTTCACCTTTTCCCTTATTATATTGCCAACATTTTGTCCACAAACAACCTATCAATATCTCTCTGTAAGCTATTTGTATCCTCCTCACACCTTGGCTTCCCATTTACCGCACAATATGACTTATGTACTTTTGCTCCCTTCCTCCATGTCATTAACATGTATTGTAAACGGTTGCAGCCCCAGCATCTATTGCTGTGACGCCCAACTGGTCACCGGTTGCTCCCGAACCCTACTCGCTGCTTCCTGCCCATTAGCCAGTCCTCTATCCATGCCAATATGTTACCTGTAACATCATGGGCTCTTTCTTGCGACCTTCTGTGAGGCATCTTGTGGTATGCCTTCTGAAGATCCAAGTACAGTACAGCTACTGGCTTCCCTCCATCCGGTATGGTTAAGATTTCCTCAAAAAAGCTCCTATAACTTTGCCAGCCACATTTTGACTCTGCTAGATTAGATTATGATTTTCCAAATATTCTGCTATTAGTTTAATAATGATTGATTCTAATATTTTCCCAACTGTAGCTTTTAGGCAAATCGGCCTTTAGTTATCTGCTTTTTTCCGCTCTCTATCTTTTTGAGTAACTGTGTCACATTGGCAGTTTTCCAATTCTCTGGCATTCTCCAGTATCTAAGGAATTTTTTTTGAATGTCACAATTAATGCTTCCACTATATCAGTAGCGACTTCTTTTGGGATCTTAGGACGTAAAGCATCTGAGCCAGTGGACATTGAACATAGAACATAAAACAGGATAGTATAGCACAGGAACAGGCCCTTCAGCCCAAAATTTTGGAGCTGACCATGGTGCCTTTTTTTACTAATCCCATCAGCCTCTACATGGTGTATATCCCCCCCATTTTCTACCTGTTCATTTGTCTGTCTAAATGTCTTTTAAATGTTGCTATTGTATGTGCATTCCAGGCAGCCACCACTCTCTGTATAAAAGAAAAAGATTTGCCTTGCAAATCTTTAAACTTCCCATCTCTCACCTTAAATCTATGCCATGTAGCATTTGATATTTGCACCCTGGGAAAAAGATTCTGACCATCTACCTGCCCTATGCCTCTCATAATTTTATATACTTCTATCTGGTCACCCCTCAGTCTTTGACGCTCCAGAGAAAATAATCCAAGTTTGTCCAACCTCTCCTAGTAGCTCACACCCTCTATTCGAGGCAGGATCCTGGTGAACATCTTTTGCTTCCTCTCCAAAGCTTCTATATCCTTTCTGTATTGCGGCAACCAGACTGCACAAGATACTCCAAGTGTGGCCTAACCAAAGTTTTATACAGTTGTAGCATGACTTGCCAATTTATATACTCAATGCCCCAACTCAATTCCACATACCTTCTTTACCAGTCCATCTACTTTTGTTGCTACTTTCAAGGAGCTATGGACTTGTACCCCAAGACCCCTCTGTACATCAATGCTCCTAAGGACCCTGCCATTTACTGTATATTTTCCTCTCACATTTGACCTCCCAGAGTGCAACACCTGACACTTTCCGAATTAAACCCCATCTGCCTTTTCTCTGTCCATATTTCCAACTGGTCTTTACGCTGCCGAATCCTTTGACGTTTCTCATGATCCACAGCTCCACCAGTTTCTGCAGACTTACTGATCAGCCCACCTATGTTTTTGTCCAAATCATCTATCACAAGCAACAGGTCTCAATGGTGATCCCTGCGGAACACCACTGGTGACAGACCTCCAGTCAGAATAACATCCTTCCACCACCACCCTCTGTCTTCTATTACCAAGCAAATTTTGAATCCAATCTACCAAGTCTTTGTGAATCCCATGTGCCTAAATCTTCTGGATCCTCCCATGAAGGACCCTGTTGAATGCTTTACATAACATCTTTTAGCTCATTTTGTTTGCCTAATGCCACTTCTCTAGTCATGGTGATGGTATTCATTTCCTTCCCAGCATTGTTCAGTGCAGGGCACTGTCACTGTGAAGATGTGGTTTTGATTCATCTCTTCACTGGATTTGAGGATGAAGAACGTTTATCACCTGTGATTAAAGTGCACCTTCCTTCGAGAGGGAGCGAGACTTTTTTATTTGAGTGTATGGATTAATGTGCAGGGTTGCAAGGTTGTGCAGTGAATTATGTCGCTGATGTTATTTATTAGAGCTCTTTATGTTTTTGATGCTGCAGATTAGGTACATGCAGGTAAGATGACATGTAATCAATCCTTGTGCCTATTAATCCTCTCCTAATTTTGTGTTCCTCATGCACCCCTACAGTTTGTCCTTCAGCACTCCATGTTAAAGTGTCTGCTCTGTTTTGGAATAGTGTTGCATGTGAACTTGAACAGCTCTATGTCAATGCTGGTCCCAGGACATGATCCAATCCGATCTGATCAGTAGTTGTGGGATGTGGTCTCTGGTGTATTGGAACAGCCTCAACATGGTGGTCTTGGGTGACAAGCAGTTCCAGTTCATTTGTCCTTTGACTGTGACCCAGCATGCTTGAAGAGTTTTAAATATGTTTTTCACTGAGAGCCTAGTTACTGTTGATGAAAGGATTCTACAGAGTAGATGTGACATCATCGTTGATCCCAGGTCAACTGCACATTGGCCAGCTCCACCACCATCCCTCTCTGGACTTCATCCCATTCCCATTCCCATACCCTTGTCACTTCACACCCTTTACCCAGTGTTCTTGCACATTTGCCCTGTCTTCCCCCACAGCCCTCATTTTCTTATTCTCTTTTCCCCCTCATGCTTTTCTTGCCACCCCCTCCCCTCTAGCTTTCACCCACCCATGCTCCTCATTACCCCACCCATACGCACTTTCCCCTCAGCACTGCTCCCCTTATTTATGTTATAAGGCAGCTTTTTTTTGTGTGCTATTGGTCTAACAGAAGCTGGGAATGACAGAGGATGACAAGAGAAACTGCTGCCTTCTGGAGATCCAAGAAACTGAGGCCAAGTATTACAAAACACTCGAGGACATTGAGAAGGCAAGTGTACTGGATCATTTCACTGCCTTCTTGCCCATAGTGCCCGTGTGCATTAAGTTGTAAGTTTACAGGTCTTCAAACAGTGATTGAAACAAGTGCAGGCATGAGGTACACATCTTGGTTCCACTGTAGGAACTAGGTTTGAATTCAGGGCTTGGTGATGCTCTCCTGACCTACTGCAGGTTTATGTGAGATGAGTTGATTAGACCTGGCCCAGTTATTAACTGAGGTGCCTCGAACTCAACCGAACTCCTCCAATTGAAAAGGCTGCTGTAGGAAATGTTACAAAGGCACATGTTAAGAACAGATACTGATGAGCTGCTCAGGGAACTTTACTTTGAACCTATCTTGTTGTACCTACCGTGAAATAGTGTAATAGCACTAGTCTATATGGTACTTGCCCTGAAATGTTTGAAGGGAAAGCTTAGAGGAAGACCTTGCATCTTTTCCAAGCTGTACAGGTAATTGTTAAAGAAATATCTAAATATATTCAATATATTTGCATTCCATTGAGAAATAACAAAAAAACCCACAAGGTTAAAGGATCGATCTCTGGTTATCTAAATAGGTCAAGGGTTTGATAATTATTTAAAGAAAGGAGATTTACATTGCCAGGAAGATGAAAAGTAGGAAGACTGACCTGCCACCCCAAAACTTTTCCACCATCTTCAAGGGACATGGCAAGACGGTGGTGGAATAACTCTTCACTTGCCTGGATGGGTGCAATGCCAACAATATTCACAAAGTTGAACTCCTTTCAAGGCAAGGCAACAATCTTGATTGGGACCTTCTGCCACTTTAAATATTCAGCACCAGCCAGCAATGATTTCAGTATGTGCCATCTACAAAATGCATTGCAGACACTCACCTAGACTACAGCAACAGCTGCTCTCAAGTCCCAGACCTCAGCCACCAAGATGGACAAGCTTAGCAGGTTCATGGGATCACCATTGCCTGCAGCTTCCCCTCCATGTCACACACCATCCTCACTTGGAAGTATATCACTGCTCCTTCAGTGTGACTGGCTCAAAATCCCTAACAGAGTTGAGTGAGTGCCTTTACTAGAAAGCCTGCAGCAGTTCGAGAGGGTGGGTCACCACCATCTGCTCAATGACCATTAGGAATTGGCAATAAGCGCTGGCCTTGCCTGAGATGCCCACATCTCATAAAATTAATTAAAAAATAAAAGCAAAGGCTCAAGACTGAGAAAAGCTCTGGTTCAGACAGGGGTGTTATCTCTGAGCCACAGCTCACGATTGTAGCTTTTGCCAACACCATTAGTGCCCAATTAGGCAGAGGCCAAGTGTGCTTGGTTCTTGATCAGGAGGCCACAAGTATGAACCAAGAGGCTTGGGTATTGTAAGGTCCGTTGTTGAGAAGTCTCCATGCTCATCGCTGTTTACCTTCTCCATTATAGAATTACATGATCCCATTAAAGGCTGTCCTGAATCCCCAGGAAATGGAAGCTATCTTCATTAATCTGGAGGTATGTGTCTCCCTGCCTGTGCTAGCTGTGAGAAGAAACCAAGGGTCCTACTTCATATGTTTGCCAGAGGACCCTGATGAGGGAAGGGGTATACATGTCGCTTTGGGTTCTTTTGATGAGGGTTGGGGTATATGTGCTGCTTTGGTGGAGGAGCAGGGGTTTGTGATGACGATTAGGATACAAGGGCTCTGCTGGGATGTTTCATGGTGAGTATTTAGATACCCAGGAGGGTGTGTGGTGAGGATTGAGGACATGGGTTTCAGAACAGAGCTGGAAGTTGAAGAGCTCAGGCCTTGGGCAGGAGTCCTACTCTTCATTGACAAATTTCCAGTCATGTTTACCTCACAATTAAATCTTAGAATTTTAAAGGGATACACATGTAAAGATTCAGCAGCAAGGTGAGGCACTGGGCTGAATCATGGTGGCTGGGAAAGGAGCCATCTCTGTTCAGCCACTGAATGGAAGGAAGTCCCAGATCAGGTCGTGCACATTGAGAGTCCAGGACTTGCAGTCCCCATAGAGTCCAATCACAGAGCCCTGTGTTGCTGTCAGGGGTGTTGGGGCGGCACCACTGCACAGCATTAATTAAGGAGACATCAAGAGGTTCTTCATCCTCAAAGGTGTTCAGAAAGCAAGACAGCTTCAGAGGGAATTGTGTCAATGCCAGACAAACTCGCAGAATCTTCTTCTGCCGTTGAGGGGGGTGGATGTGAGGGAGGAACACTGAGAGGCGAAGACCAGCAAGCATCACTCTTTGCCTCGGGATCCTCTAAGGTAGCTTCTATTCCAGAGTTCACTCTGTGGAGCAGGATGAGACGTGCTCGTGCTTCTTCTTCCAAAAGGTTCACCAGTGATGCACGGTATTAAGGAAGAGGACTGCTCAGTGACAGCCTGTCAGACGGACATATTGAGGATCTACAAATGCTTCTATACCAGTCTGTGTGACACAAAGGCCACCAAGAGCGCCGCCTCCCAGAACTTCCTGTCCTCTATCATGGAGGTGTTTGACGACAGCAAGCAGGAGTCTCAGCCAGCCACTGACCCTGGAGGAGCTGGCAGGCTAAATCCATGCCCTTGAGCCGAATGAAACTCCTGAATGTGAATTCTTACCAGCCCAGTTATGCCGAGCTCTGGGGGACTGGATGGACCCAGACCTGCTGGAAGTGTACAACACTAGGTTTCCAGCTGGCAGTCTGTCAGAATTTATGAGAAAGGGCATCATAACCTGCATCAACAAGCAGAAGGGCGAGAGGGCACAGATCAGGAATTGGAGACCCATCTCACCTTTGAATGTGGATTACAAAATCCTGTCCAAGATCATCATCAATCGGATCATGACTGTTGTAGGACATGTGATCCATCTAAACAAAATTTCTACCATGCCTGGCAGGAAAATATCTCTCAGCATTGTGCTGCTCAGGGATATCATCACCTACTTGCAGAACAGAGGGGTGGACACCTGCCTGGTTAGCTTGCACTGGGAGAAGGCCTTTGGCAGGGTATCACACACATACATGATGGGTCTGCACTCTGAAGTGGGCTTTAGGGAGGGAGTCAGAAATTGGATCCATCTGCTCTATACAGATATCTGTAGTGCAGCCCAAATCAATGGGGTGGAAACAGATAGCTTCCCCATCAAGTCTGGAGTCAGGCACCTTTCCCTGTCTTGTAGTGCACAGAATCCTTTGCTAAATCAATCAGGAAGGACCTGAACATAAGAAGAATGACGGTCAGATAGCACTCAGATCAAAGCCTCCCTGTATATGGACAGTATCACATCTTCTGTTCAGATCCATGGTTGGTCTGAAGATTGATTAGCATCTGCAACCAGTTGGACCTGTCCTTGGGGGCCAGAGTCAACCACAGGAAGAGTAAGGCCATGTTCTTTTGCAACTGGCCCGAATGATCCTCCATTTCCTTCACCATCAAGACTGACTAATTGAAGTTGCTGGAGATCTGGTTCAGAGGAGCCAGGACACGTGGCAATAATTGGCTGGAGTGCATGGGCAAGGTCCAACAAAAACTGGGAACATGGTGCTCCCTCTCGATGCTGTACATGGCACAGATGTGGTCCATACTCTTCTCCTGTGCCATGGAAGTCACCCAAGCCATCTTCTGTTTCATCTGGGGATCCAAGATGCAGTGTGTCTTTCAGATCATGATGGATGTCTCCAGAGAAAGGGGAGGGAAAGTATGCCTGATGTTGCCCTCATCTGATGGCCACCTTTGTATTTGGCTATATCAAGCTGTAAATAGAACAGAAGAACACAAACACTAGTTGCCTGTACATGCTGAGGTTCTACCGGTCTGTGGTGTTGTGAAGGATGGGCCTGGCCTTGTTGCCACACAATATTGCAGTCATGGAGTCACAGTATCACACAGCATGGAAACAGACCATTTGGCCCACCACATCCATGCTGACCAGTGGGCACCCATCTGTATTAATCCCATCTTCCAGCACTTGGCCTGTAGCCTTCTGTGCCTGGGCAATTCAAATGCTCATCTAGACACAGTGCTTTCTCTGCTTCTACCGCTCTCTCAGTTGGACCTCGCTGCACTGCCTGTCCTCCACAGGAAAGTTTCTTAACAAAAACACCTTTCACCACAAGTCCATAAAGCAGTGGTCAGCATGGAATGTCCTGCAGGCCTTGAAGGAGAAGGACATGATGGATCCTGTGGGATGATTTCCCGAGCAGACTGCCAAAACCATTTAACAGAATGCCTCCTCACCAGAACTCACCAACAAGTACCGAGACTCCGCTTGCCTGGCAGTGAGAGGGCCCTCCCTGTCAGATCCTTCCTGCATGGCTGTAGTCTCACTCTCAAAGCATGCTACCCTCGAGATGGCTGAAATGAGGATGAGATGATTGTCCACCTCATTGTGGACTGTGCATTTGCAAAGAAAGTCTGGAGAAGGGTGCAAGGGTCCTTGTCAAAGTTCATCTCAAGCAACTGCGTAATGGAGGGCTCCCTGATTGACAGACTGTTCCCAACGGTTCATTCCTGACTTCTGTTACTGTCTGTGTACCATTTGCATGTTCTCCCTATAACTCCCACATCCCAAAGGTGTATGAGTTGGTAGGTTAATTGGCCACTGTAAATTTCCCTTAGTGTGGAAGTGAGTGGTAAGATCTGGGATGAATTGATGGGAATGTGGGGAGAACAGCATTGGATGAGTGTAAACAGGTGCCCACTGCTTGGTGTGGACTCAGTGGGCTGAGGGACCTGCTTCCATACAGCATGACTCTAGGACTGAGTTTGAAGAAATCAGAGGGCTGAAGACATGTGGAACATAACCTCCCATGTGGACCTGTTGGAACAAAGGGCTTCCTTCCGTGCCTTACAATCTGTTAAAGGCAATCGATCTGCGGTGTTCCTTTCGAGCCGCACATTTAGGTGGCAGTGATCCTTGACCAGGTTCGGTTACATGTTTTGGGTTTGTCATTTAATAATGTTTATACATTTGGTTTCTTGGATGTTACTATGCTGCTGATAGAATAAAGGTCTGTGTCAGTTGATTGACAGATTAATGCAAAACATTCCATCATCAACCGCGGCGCCCATGGATATGGAGATCATGGTATGTTCTCGGTTTACCGGAGAAACAAAGGACTGCAGATGCTGGAATCTAGATGAAAAACACTATGATGCTGGAGGAACTCAGCAGGCCAGGCAG
>JAUZTB010000069.1:20646430-20658651 GCA_034780895.1 Rhynchobatus australiae
TATATATACAGTATATCCAAAATATATCATTCACTGTTACATTTACTGAAGTTCAGTGAAACAAAAGTATGGAGAGATAAAATAAAAAACAGAGTTCAGACTTACTACAGAGTTTCCCTGGGTTACGGAAGACCTAATTTACTGAAATCTGACTTCATGCAAATTCCTCCATAAACCTTTTGTACATTTTTCAAGACAGAAAAGTCAGTTACAGAAATACAAACATTTTCAGGAGTTATGGAATAGAGGAAGCAGCTGGTTAATTGGAAAGGCAACCAGTCCACATGAAACCTTCCCGCCATAATCAAGCAAGATGCATTGTCTTTAAGTTGCCAAGTCACAGTGTGAGACCACTTAAGAGATTTGCTTTGGAAACTGGCAAGGCCAACCTCTACTTTTGATACTTGTCAAATACTTTATCAAATAACATATCATCCATTGATAATTTAAGACCTTTGAAACCAGCCAGTGAATGTGGGACATTCTGTTTCTGTTCCATTGTAACTACACAGGGAAGACAACAAACAAATGTTCATGTGAATCAACCCTCTTTGAAATCGTTGTTTCTGACCTACGGAAAAATTGGTTTACAGACATTTCTTAGGAACAGAACCGTTAACTAACCCAGGGACATGCAATTTACACTATCCCACTGCCAAAGTCTGCCTTAAGATTTCTAATACATTATTGCCCGATTCTTATTGTTTTCTGACATTGTATGATTGCTTAATGCAGCCAAATTAAATCTTCCTGTCAAATATTCCAACTAAGGTGCAACCTTCAAGGAGCAGCAAACTTTACACAAATATATTTAGTACTGTCACATCAATAGAAAATCATATTACTCAATACTTTGGTGGCTCTTTCATACAAAAAAAGGCAAACATGAAAAAGGAACTTTGAATTTTTGTTGAGAGGTTGCTCTTCAACATTGGCTTTCTCATTTGAACCTCACCCAAGCCTTGACCTCTGATAGATAACATTCCATCTGCGTGCCTAAGTTCCACTTTTTTCCTATAAACCAGTTACACTTCATTAGATAAAAAAAGTAGTTTGGTTCTGTGAGGGTTAATATCACAATTTCCGATGTGAATTCTTATTACCTGCATGGTAAAGGCCATACGTGGTTACAATTCATAGATTTATGACTCCACTTATGGAGACCTCATATAAAGCACTCTGCCTTTGCTATAACATTTTTTTGTACAAGTGCCAAAGAAAGCCCTATGGAAGAGATTTAGGGTAATGTGATGATTTACAATGCAGGGTCATAAATTAAATTCAGCTTTTCTGCCTGCAATACGGATTAGTAAATTTATTTTGTGATCTTAGTCATACTCTGCTTTTCTTAATTGCTCTGAGACTCAAGTTACCCAGTGCAGTGTGCATAAATTTAATCCAGTCTCCCTAGGTCCTTTGTCATTAACATAGCAAAGAGGCAGGTTACTGATATGACATGATTCCACTCTGGGATACAGTTCCATAGGTCTCCGTTGTGCTCTGGGAGTAACTTGTCAATGTGGCTATTGTACAACAAAAGTCTTGGCAGTGAACCTTTAGAGATTTGTTAACCAATCACACTTGAATTGGATGGAAATCTTAACGCTTGTGTGTGTGCGTTCGTCTGGGCACCCTTTCAGGGATTTCCGGACATCAACCCAGATCTTGGCTGGGGTGATTGGGCAATGTTTCCATACCTCATACAAGATACAAAATCAACCACACCACCCCAACCCCAACCTCTACACCAGTGAAATCGCTAACCCTGGGGTAGACTTGCCACGGGGTAGACGCATTCTCATCATCGGTAATTTTTATTCCTTCTCTGATATGGCAATATGACAAAAAGCAGACAGTGTCACCATCTGGAAGGTCAGAGGAGGCTTCCAAGGCAGGGCAAAGGTTGGCATGCGATTGTGAGCTTTGCAGGTGCAGTGTGTGGCTCTTGATGTTCTGCCTAAATAAAAATCAGCAGCTATTTCCAGCTCAGAATTGAATTAACAGACAAGCTCTCTAGAAATGCAGGACATGTATTCAACACAGGAATGATTCAACATATCCATTGGGAAAGCTCACATAGTAATAAAATCCTTCATGAATGTAAGTAATGATTAGATATAAATAGCATGTGAGCCAAGGTTATGTATTCTCAAGGCAATAAGAGGCTAATTTTGCTTTAAATTTTAATGACAAAATAATGAAATCCATTAACTTTCAGTATTAAATGAACGCATTTACACCCAGACGGGAAACATGTCAGATCATATTCGACCTTCCTGATGAGATATGCAGAGGGAAAAGATCTCTCCACTGACCCTGTTAGGGTGGGGGGAGAAAAAGGGGAAATGTTTCTCCAGGGTTTCATCATAGGGAATATAGCTAAAAGCATTTCTCCATTCATGGTCCTGAAGGAATACAGTGCTGGGGATGAGAGGTAGAAAAGTAATTGCACACATGGTATTTTTTTTCCTCTGTAAGGGGAATTTACATTTTGCAAAAATGATTGCGATAGCATGATTGACAAAATTCATATGGCAAAATTCCAAGAACCCACTCAGCTACAGACTCAGACCCAACCTTTGCACCACCCACTACACCCCAGGAATAAAATTAAATACTAACTCCATACCTGGCACATTTATATTGCTCAAAAAAGTACCAGTGCCAAGCGGAGTTAATATAGATTTTACGATTTTCTTTTGGCCTGTTTCAGCTGCCTAATCGCATGATAGGCAAATAAAATCATAAGCAAAGAAATATCAGATCACCACACAAAGATCCTTTCAAAGTATTTACCATCATACACCCTTTGTTGAAAGTTGTCTCTGTTCACATGCTATTAGAAATGACAGAATGAAATCGGGGAAAATAAAAATCAACATTTTGAAAAATCACTTTCTCCCTCCCCTCCATTATTTTCTGTCACCTATTTCTGCCTCACCTGAAGCCAGTGACTCTTTTGGTGAGGCACAGTTCAACAGCCATGAGCACACTTGTAGCTAGCACCAAGATTCCATTCATGCACAAAGCTCTGGCTGTATTGTCAATGGGAGAGGTGGGGAAAATCTTTATACATAAAGTTATTCTACTCCATCTCTCACATCAACACAAGCAGTTTGCACCAGACTCCTGGGACAACAAACAGCAGTAGAAACCCTGCGTGAATCCTTCCTTTGAGCCAATGGGTATTGAGGGCAATTGTAGTTTGGTACTGAAATTACATTTTAACTTAGCTGAGTATTGAGTTAGTCCTTCACAAATACATCTAACAAGTGTTAAAATGGATAGAGGCAAATTCTGTCCTGCTGGGCTTGAGCAGTATCTCTGTACTTTTCTGTGCAAGAACGTTATGTCTAAGCTCCTTCAACAGCACAGTCAGCTTTTCCATTGAGTCGCTGAACCATTAGGACCAGGAAGTTATCAGATTCAGTCATGAGCATTAGGTTGGTTTCAGCAGCAAAGCATTAAAACTGGCCTCACTGGTGACTCCCTTTCCCTCTTTCCTCACAAGCCCACCTCCTGCCCCTCAAGTCTCACCTGCAACACCTACCCATTCCCAACAAGCCAGAAAGGAACATTCAAAGCCAGATTTCCTTCTCCAGACATGTTCATTGTGATCCCGGCTGGTAAGTGGAGGATAGCCAGTGGTTGAATTAAAATTTAATGCTGCTCTCACCACCTTGGACCTGACTTTTTTTTTAAACCTTTCTCCTGCCCTCCACCCCTCACACGTACAATCAAGCTGAAGATCTGATTTTCCCCACACACCCTATCCACCCCATGATCTGCTGCTGGTGATGAACATATGCACAGCCGATGCACGTTTCATACGTGGGGATCTTGCACACCAGGCCCAAGGAACTGAGGAATGGAGCAGGCCTTCCATGTGTAAAAACACACACAATCCCATTCCTGAATTAGATCCACCATTGCTAAATTTGTAATGGGCAAGAGTAAAGTTGCAGTTTGCAGCTCATGGGGTGCATAGCGTATGTGGGGAATATCAGAGCTCCAGCTCGATTGTGTGTGCGGCGGAAGGGGCAGAAGGGCAGGCAGCGGAGGGTAGAAGGGTTTAAAGAAAGTCAGGAGCTAGGTGTTTGGGTTGGGGCACCAGTGGTTGAGTCTGCAGTTGGCTGGGAGTTCAAAGTGCTGGGTAGGGGTGTTGGAACTAAGGATAAGTAAATATCTTATAGGGAGCTTATCTCTGGAAGTATCATGTGCCAATTTTCACAGCTTAAGTTGGTCCGTTTTAAGGAAACCATTAGTAGGTCTCAGCAGTCTAATGAAGGCCTGCTTCATGGGAAGCCCAGACAAAAATGAATTTTGTGCAAGTGATATCAAAGCGACCCATACAGTGAAGTTTTTGATTAAATTCCTTCACATAACACACAGAAATGTTGCATTATAGAGTGGAATTTTCAGGAGCTTGCTGTTATATGGCATTTTTCATGACCAACATGAAATGCAAAAGCACTTTACTGCCAGTGACTTTAAGGCTGGACACACAGGGAACCATGATAGCAATCAGTCTGCAGCAAGTCCGACAGACAATGGCTAAATATCAGTTTCCTTTTTAGTGGTTAAGGAATAAATATTGACCAAAGGAGCTCAGCTCAAATTGGAAGAACCATTTATATCCAGGAGGAGCGGATTCAATTTCTCTGGAGAGGTCTTCTGTTGTTCCAGAGCACTGACCAGCACACTGTTTCTCCAGAATGGCCGCTGCACATTCGTCTGCAGGGAGCCTGCTTCCCTGTGCTTCAGCGTGGTTGAATGTTACATGGAGCTGTCTCAGCACAGCCGTCGACTGCACTCACAGAATGGCTTTGACAGCTGGTGAGGCCACACCCACCTTCCCACCCTGGCCAGGCTCAACAGCTGTCAAACCTTTGCTCAAATGAAATGCTTGTTGATGTCTTTGCCTCAGAACTTTTAACTTTAAAGTTAAAAGACTGAAAATAAACACACAAATACAGACACCTGCATGCACACACACTCTTACTCAATCACACACCCACTCATGCATACTTAAAAACAAATCAAAAACATTTAAGCAATTATTTAAGAGAAATTTAAAAAAAAACATTAATTATCTTTTTCTTGGCAGTTAACGTTTTCCCATTCATTTAATTTGGGTCAGTCCAGTTTAACCTAGAGTAGTCTCACCCAGTAGATTTGCCAGCCTATGCGCTGGAAGTCTGCAGAAATTCACACTGCCCTGTAGGGTTCCATGGGGAGATCAGCTATGCAATGCAGGAGCAGCAGCCAGTGACACATACAGCAGGGTGCAGGATACCGTCACCAGTTTAAACTCTGGCAACACCAGTTTAAGTGACTTCCATTGAGAAAAGAAGGTTATTTGAGAGGCAGTGTCACCGACAGTGTTGTACTCCTGAAGTACTGCAATGTGCTTAGGTTACTGAAGTGGGGATTACATTCAGATTCAGCATTGTTACTACTGTTCAAGGACTGACAAGTCTGGCTAAATAGACGAAAGGCTTGTTTCCAAGGTGTGAAAAGTGGTACTTGTCCAAAATATGAAAGGGTGCTAATAGGCCTACACTTCTGCACTCCCAACAGGATTCATTACCTCCTATAAAACGAGAAAAAAAACATACATTGGAAAAAAACATGAAATATAAGGTCCGAGTGCTGTTCTAAAGAGAACATCTGTAAATTAACAGATCAGTCAACCTCAGTTGAGAAGTCTAGCTGAACGAAAATGGGGAGAAATAATGTCAACAAACTAAGTCAAGAAGGAAAGAAATTGCTTGGATAATTTGAGAAAACAGAAAGCTGCTTTCTGTTTCATGTTGTAATCCATTGGGTGGCTAAAACAATTAGATTTGTATTCTCTGGTGTTTGGAAGAATGAGTGGAGATCTTATTGAAAGAAGCAAGATCCTTCAGGGGCATGTTGAGATGTTTCCACTGGTGGGAGAATGTTGAACAAGGTGACTTGGTTACAAGATTAAAACTGAGGAACATCTTCTCACAGAGAGTAGTGAATCTTTCTTTACCCGGGGAGCGTAGTGGAGGTGAGGTCACTGGGGATATTTGAGAAGAACGTGGATAACAGGGGAAAAAAAAAATCAGGGAATTGAGGGCGATGGGGAAATGGGTCAGAAGAGGAGTTAAAGCCTGAGGCAGATCAGCCAGGATCATCTAATGGTGGGGCAGGCTTGAGGGGCTGAATGGTTGATTCCTGCTCTTATGTTCTTATGCTTATAATCCCATTTTGTACAGTTTTGGTCATTCTGTACAATATCGACAAAACATTGAGGAGAGTGGAAAGGGTTCATGGAAACAAGCAAAGTGTCTTGCATGATAGCTCTGGAAGCAAAAACCATTGTCAGGTAACTCAAGGTGAGAAATAGCATGGGGAAAATGTGGAAGGTCATAACGAAGTGAGACGGGGGCCAAAACAATAATTCAACAGGATGGAAAGAAATTCTGTGGGCTAAAGCAGAAAACAAAAGAGACAAAGAAAGAGAAATGGAAGTTTGACCTCACAGCAGGAAAGGAATGAAACTCATCCAACTGTGCCTGATTCATAGACAGAACCAATAGTGTGAGCTGGATAGACTTTATTCAATCTGACTTCAAAACGCTCCATCTTCATTCTAAGACTTGCAGTTCAAACATGTCTTAACTGTAAGGCTTCTGGATTTCAGTTCTCAGCTTACGTTCCCACACATACCCCACCAACATGCGAAGTGTCGGTCAGAAAAGCTTCTGGATTCTATCTCCCAGCACATGAATAGTTTTCCTTGAGAACAGTTATAAATAAGGTCAGAATGAACATTAGTGAACGTCCACCGGCAAACCAGCAACATCAAAGTATTCTTTGAGCTGTTTATTTTTCTTCCTTCCTCAGAGAAACTGAGTTACATTTGTTTTACATTGAAGAAAATGATATTTTAATCAGAAACATTAATTAACTAATTTTAATTCAGACAAACCACATTTAAAACTTGCATGCAAGAATATTAATGCACAATTCTTTGTCAAAAGCAATTTATTATGCAGTCTGTACTTTATCACCTCATCTTCACCTCTTCAGGACAGTGAAAAACTCATGTACTATATTTAAAACAAAAAAAATTACCTGGACTTTCTCACAAGTTACAGGAGTAAGGCAAAGATACAGGAGACGTATTAAGAGGCCCCACTCTCAGTGGGGAGTCTTTACCACGGTAAGCAATGAATCTGAGATTTGGGGACCCACAAACAAACCTGTTTTGACTTAAGACATCATTGGGTGATGCTCTGCACTGTCACTGCAGAGTTATCAAGTGATACTCAACTCCAATAAAACAGCTTTTCTGTGTGGTTACATCAACCAGTGTCAAAAAGCACTTCATAAAACCACTGATATAAGAACAGAAAATGCTGGAAACACTTACCAGGTCAGGCAGCATCTATGGAAAGGGAAATAGAGTGAAAGTGTTGGGTAGATGGCCTTTCATCAAAACTGAGAAGAGTTGCAAATCAATCAGAAAGGGGGCATGGTAGAAAGGACTAGCAGAATGTCAGTGATAGAGTGGAGAGGAGGAGAGGTGGAAAGACACGCGATGGTGATGCTGGCTGGTGAAGACCTGTTAATCGTAGATTACTTTTTTGGATGACATGTAAACCAAGGGAGAGGAATCAAAGCAGAGAGGAGAAAAAATGCTGGAATTGTGAGATTCAAACTGGGCAAGCAAAATTCTTGGCTTTGTAAAGTCATTGCTATGGGGTGCGGAGGGAGCCTGTTTGATCCATTGAGTTCATACTAGCTCCAAATAGAACAACCTCAGCAATTCATTTTAAATGCTACCAGACACGATGACTAGACATTCATTGACCCATGACATATTGCACAGCTAGGGCAAGTTTCTTCTGTCAAGGCAGAGAGACTGTTTGCCAAAGATCTGCCATGGATTACAGTACAGAGCAAGGCTCCCAGCAAGCTTGAAGTAAACTGCTCCAACAAGAACTAAAGCTAGGGTTATCTCTTCACAACTTTTTCAGCATGTAAGCTGAAATGCAGCAAAGAATTAACACCCCAAAGTGTGTAAAGGAAATGAGAGATGTCAGCAGTCAGCTTCTCCGGCCCATCTTGCAAGTAGTCAGCGTTTAACGTAGACAGCCCTATCCCAAGTACAAGTTTTTATTTCGTGTTCATAACTGCAAAAGTAATCCACTCTCACCATCAACTCTCCCTCACTTTGGCCACTGGCTGAAACTGAACTCGATTATTTCCAAACTCAACGTGCCATCTGACCCTGAGCTGAGTAAGTGATCCCGTTACCCTCCACAACTCCATCCCTACCTCAGCTCATCTACCACTGAAACCCTCACTTATGTTGTTGGAGCTCTAAACTTCACTATTCCAACACACTCCTACCAGTTCCTAAACCCAAGCTCATCCACGTCCCAAACTGCACCTGGTCCCATTCACCCTTGCTGACCTATACGTGCCTGAAACAGTTTTATCCTTGTGTTCAAAGGGTTGGGCTCTTTATAACCTCCTGTGCTATTGTCTTCTGTAGCACTGAGGTACAGCAGTCAGTGCTGCTGCCTCACAGCTCCAGATACTCGGCTTCAATCCTAGCCAAGCATAGGTGCTGTCTGCGTGGAGTTTGCACGTTTTCCCTATGGCTGCATCACCTCCTCCAGTTTCCTCCCACATCCTAACAATTGTCACAGTCTTTTTGCCAGGGCTGGGGAGTCTAACACTAGAGGACATAGGTTTGAGGTGAGAGGGGACAGAGGGTGGTGGGTATATGGAACGAGCTGCCAGAGGAAGCGGCAGAGGCAGGTACAATTACAATGTTTAAGAGACACTTGGACAGGTATGTGAATACGAAAGGTTTAGGGGATATGGGCCAACCCTGGGCAAATGGGACTAACTCAGGTAGGCGACTTGCTCAGCATTGATGACTTGAGCCAAAGGGCCTGCTTCCATTTGAGGGACCCCAGTTTTCACATGGTCTACGTGAAGCCCAGTGTTACTGCAGTTCCTTCATTGGCTCAGTCCGCCATGATCCAGCACTGTAGGTGGTCACTGGACCTGCTCTCAATCTTTGAAAGAGCTCCCAGTCAACTGCTGCCCTTGAATGAGCTGCTGTAAATTGCCCCCAGGGTAGGTGGGTGGACAAAGAATTGGGGTAGTTGACAGATATGTGGAAGAGAATGGATTAGATCAAGAATAAAAAGGCAAACGTGACCGACTGGATGTGTCAGCTGGGAGCTAGCACTGACTCGTGACTGGATGGTCTCCCCCTATATCATTTGCACAGATGTCAAGTGCCAATATCATGTGTCAAAGGACCACTACCCCCATCAGCCATGGAATAGCACTGGATGTTCCAGGAAAAACCTAATGCTCACTGCCACTGTCTCATAGTCAACGTGTACCTAGAACCTTCCTCAGTCACCACGGGCAAGAACGGTGCTGCGAAAATGGCTCATGGCCCTCCTCACTCAACGCTCTCACTGTTAGGGTTAATCAACAATGTTATAATTACTCCACGTCAGACCCCGCTCTCCACATAACCTGAGCAACAACCAGGAGCTGAGGGGAGCTCTGCAGGTTCATTTCCTTTCCAAACATGCATGTTGTGTCCCCTGCCACTGCTCCTTGCCCATTAACAGAGTCTAAACCAATGCTGCAACAACTCAGTAACAAAGCTCCAAAGATGACTGCATTTGAGACTACATGGCCAACATTTGGTTTCCCTGAATTACTAACCGGCCACTGCGTCTGGTCAGCAGAAGGGACACCAAGCTCCCAGGACGATGACCACAGCTGCAGTTGGCCTCACTGCAGTAATAGATGAACTTTTTCCTCTTTAAACTTTTTCCCTCTCAGCTTAAAGCTATGCCCTCAAGTATTTGACATTACTACCCTGGGAAAAAGATCAAGAGTCCACCTTATTTATGCCTCTCATAATTTTATAAACTTCTACCAGGTCTCCCCTCAGCCTCCACTGCTCCAGAGAAGACAATCCAAGTTTGTCCAACCTCTGCTTATAGCTCATACCCTCTAATCCAGGCAGCATCCTGGTGAACTCCTTCTGCACCCTCTAAACAAAACCTCCACATTCTTCCTGTACGGGGATGACGAGAACTGCACACAATATTCCAAGGGTAGTCTAAGCAAAGTTTTATACAGCTGCAACATGACTTCTTGACTTTTATACTCAATGCCCTAACTGATGAAGGCAAGCATGCTGTATGCCTTCTGTACCACCCCGATCTACTAGTAACGTTCCAGCAGCCCAGGCACAAAATTTGAACTCTGCTTTCAGGACACACAAACCATGCGGGTGGACTGGGAGATTCCTCCTGCTCCATCAGACCCAGTGCTTGTTAATGAGCACCAGGCACCACTGGGTACCCAGGCCATCTCATGTATTTCGCCTTTCCTGCAAATCATCCCCACCGGCATCAGTCTTCTTTAATCAGAGGGGCTCCTGACCAGCCAGGGGGCATTGCCAGGGGCTCCAAACCAGACAAGAGGGGAGCACTAGGGAGGGCGCAGCCTCCAGACAGTGCAAACCACTGAGCTGCTGATGTGTTTCAATTGTATTTTTTTAGCAGTGAGATCAGAGAACTAGAAATGGAGATCAGATTCTTCAACAGGGCATCGCCCAGAGGCCGGGGCAGCTGATGGCCGGGGCATCTGACGCCGGGGGCCAAGGCATCGCCCAGTGCAGCTGATGGCCAGGGGGCTGGGGCATTGCCCAGGGGCATCGCCAGCCTCTGCATTTTCTGTCACCCTTCCTGTTTGCTCAACTGACCAGGGTGCCTGCATTTTGACCGGCCCTCACGTCGCGAGATGGCAGTCCCCAGCGCACTGCTGCAGCAAGTCCCGTCACTGTGGGGATTTATGGTGCATTTCACAAACCTACACGTGACCACTGCTGACAGGTCAGTGTCTGCCCGATGGATCCCCCGAGAATCCACACCTCCCCCAGGGTGGAGTGGCACTCCCCATGTTGCTGCCTCCCCCATCCCAGCCCGCGTCACCCCTCCCCCCCTGTGACCCCGGACCCCAGCCAGTGCCGCCCCTCCCGCTGCGAATCCAACCCCTCCACCCCCCAGCACTGCTCCTGCTGATATTCTGGAGTGAGGCTTGAAGCCTGAACCTTCAGGGTAACAATGGCCCCTTCTCCATTCCCCTGCCCATGCTGCCTAACATGTCTCTCCCACTGAGGGGAGAGGCCATGAACACTATTAGGTTTAAAATCTGGGTGTTGCCCAAAAAGGAGCCGAGGTGGGTCAGAGTATATTGGGCTGGTGGAATATTCAAGTCTGCCGCTAACATCTGTTGGCAGCAGAAGTGTACATCCTGCACATCATACAGCAAGAGGACACCAAGGGGGAGGGTAACACCACTCAAGGAGGGAACATGTGTTTGGAAGCAGAGGATGTGGGTGAGGTCCTTAATGAGTACTTTGCATCAGTATTTACCAAGAAGAAGGATATGGAGGATAGAGAGATCAGTGTGGAGCATGCTAATATGCTAGGGCATTTCGAGATAAAGGAGGTCGTGCCCTAGCATATTAGAATGCTCCACACTGATCTCCTGAAGAACATTAAGGCGGATGTCCCCGGGGCCCAATGGGATATACCTCAGGTCACTGAGAGAGGCAACAGATGACCAATATCTTCGTGTCCATTTTAGCCACAGGCGAGGTCCCAGAGGACTGGCGAATAGCTAATGTCGTTCCATTTTCAAGAAGGGAAACAGGGATAATCCAGGTAACTATAGACCAGTGAGTCTCACTTCAGTGGTAGGGAAGTTGCTGGAGGATTTATGAGCATTTGGAAAACCATGGCCTAATTAGGGTCAGCATGGTTTTATGCAGGGTAAGTTGTGCCTTACTAACCACTGAGTTTTTTTGATGAGGGTGATTGATGAAGGTAGAGCTGTGGATGTTGTCTATGTGGATTTTAGTAAATTGTTTGACAAGGTCCATCATGGGAGGCTCATTCAGAAGATTAAGATGCATAGGATCCATGGTGAATTAGCCATTTGGATTCAGAACTAGCTTGCCTGTAGAAGACAGTCAATGGGACTTATTCTAGCTGGAGGTCCATGACTAGTGGTGTTCTGCAGGAATCTGTACTGGGACCTCTGCTGTTTGTGATGTATATAAATGACTGGATGAAAATGTACATGGGTGGGTTAGTAAGTTTGTAGATGATACGAAAATATGTGGTGTTGTGGAT
>JAUZTB010000069.1:20658751-20670479 GCA_034780895.1 Rhynchobatus australiae
TTAAATTTTGACACCCCACCCCCCCGCCAATCCTTGAACTGCTTCTACCTATCCCATCTGCAAGTCATGATCTATGACCCCTCAAACACTCCTTTGTTTTCACTGCTGCTGTGTTCCAATGAACCAAAACTGGACTTCGTTCAACATTTTCCAGTATCAAAAGCTTAATTTATTTACAACCTTCAGATATGCTTTTTAACAAAGAAATTTAATGTGCCCTCTAACTCCTGTTCTCATCATTATGCATTAGTTCATTTAAAATGTTTTTCAAATGATTGTACCTGCCTTGACACCTCTTCTGGCAACTTGTTCCATATCCCCACCACCCTCTGTTTGAAAGACTTGCCCTTCAAATCCCTTTTAATTTTTTCATTTTAAACCTATAGACTGCTGGGGAAAACGCTGTGTCGATCTACCCTATCTATGTCCTTCATGATTTTATGAACCTCTATAAAGTTATCCCTTGGTCTCCTTTGCTCCAGCCTATTCAATATCTCCTTTTTACTCATGCCCTCCAGTCCAGGCAACTTTCCCATGGATCGTTGCTGCACACTCTCTCACTTAATCACATCCTCCCAATATTGTGGTGAGCAGAACTGCACACATTACTCCAGTGCGGCCTTACCAATCATTTGCGCAACTGACACCCCTGACACCTACCACGTCACCTTTTGTGATACCCACCCCAACCTTTCTCCTCCTCACCAGTCTTTGCAGGCAACCCACGTCAATGTCAACTTCATCTCCAATCTCCAGAAATTTCCCATTGATGATTCCTTGTTTCCAAATGCATGCCCCTCCACCTTCCTGCCTCTGTCCATTCACCCCCATACCCTCCTAATAACCAGTGTCCTCTTGATTACTGATCTGTCCATTCTTCCCAATTACAGCCTTGGAGCATCAACTGTACCCTCCTAAGGCCAGCCAACCTTCTGCCCAGAGTTGCTAATGAACCTGATAAGAAGAAAACCCATTCTTATTCAATACTAAATTGCACAACACTGTCCCCCCACCCCCCACCATAGCATCAGGATCACAATACAGTGGCCCTGAGGCTGTGTTCTCTTTTTGAAGTGAATCACTGGAATGTAGACTTACAGTTGCTGAACAAACCAATAAACAAAATGGACACCAATCAAAATTGTAAAGTGGCAGGTTCAAAGCAAAGAAACAAAACTTGGTGTCATATCTTTTTCCCAGTGCAACAATGGCTAACACAAAGGCCATAATTTTAAGGTGATTGGAGGAAGGTATAAGGGGGATGTCAGGGGTAAGTTTTGTTTTTACACAGAGGGTGGTGGGTGTGTGGAACACACTGCCTGCAGAGGTTGTGGGGGCTGATACATTAGGGAGATTTAAGGGACTCTTAGATAGACACATGATTGATAGAAAATAGGGGGAATGGTTAGACAGATAAAATGTCGGCACAACATTGTGGGCTGAAGGGCCTGTACTGTGCTGTAGTGTTCTACATTCTATGTCAATTGACTCCACTTGCTGCCGGAAGCAGTCTTTGATCTGATCAAAATGCATAGCTGTTGCTTAAGGTCTCTGAGCCAATACATAGGTTAGCTCTAGCTTGTCCAATCAAGAGAGACTAAATAGTTTGGGCTTGTATCCCTCAGAGTTTAGAGGAATGAGGGGTTTATTCAAACATACAAGATCAATAAGGGGGCTTGACAGGGCAGATGTTGGGATGTTTTCACTACGGGGAGAGTCTCAAACAAGGGAACATAACTACAAGGGGCAGTCATTCAAAACTGAGGCACATAGAAATTTCTTCTCTCAGAGGGTAACGAGTCTCTGGAATTCTCTGCCTCAACAGATGGTGGAAGCTGGATAATTAGATGAACTGAAAGTGGAGGTGGATAAATATTTGCAAGATCTAGGAATAAAAAATTGCATCATCTAGTCATTCCCTCTTCTTACTAAGCACCTCGTGGAGCAGGTGGAAGGAACTCAGCAAGAATCCAACAAAAAAGCAAAAAGGACAATACCCAATCAAGGGTAAAGAAATGCAACATGCATCATGGCCATTGAAAAAGACGCTTTCTTCTTGTTTGTTGGGATTGTCTCGATCTTCTAATATTTACATAATAAACTATCACAAATTGCTTCACAGGAACAGAACCAGATAGGTAATAATTCACACACAACCAACTACAGAACAGATGTCATAAACAAAAAAACCTTGGCCAAACAGAAAGGTTTTAAGGAAGAGGTTAAAAATAGAGAGGTAGAAAGTTTTCAGGAAGGAAGTTCAGACATTACAAACTAAATAGCTAAAGAAATGCTCAGTAATCCTGGCAGAAGGAGGTCAGGGAGGTCCAAGAGGTCAAAATTGGAGGAATTCAGATTGTAGCTTATAGTTTTAAAATCAAAGTCATTGAAGACCCTGAATGTAAATTTGATATTCAAGGTGTTGATGGACTGGGAGACGATGTGGATGAATAAGAAAAGGCAGAATGGATGATCTTGTAAAAAAGACTTCATGAAACATCAAATGGGGAAGCTGAGTCTTTGATGGTGTTAAGTTCATTGAGGGTGGAAGTTGTGTAGCTGGCAAGGAAAGCATTGGAATAGCCAATCCCCATTCAAGGTCTTCCATTCTAATGTGAAAAGCAGAAAACAGTGAAAAGTTTACAAATGTTCTTCATTGAAACCATCAATGTTGGTTGAGTTGATCAGTGGCTAAGTGCACACTAATTTCCTTGTGAAAATTTCTGTGATCTTCAACCTGATATTAAGACTCCATAGTCAAATGCAAAAATATAGTATATTAAATAAATTACTTACAATTAGACAGATGTTGCCTTTTACAGTTGCTTTTTTCCTGTTTTTAAAAATCCAGTGTGAGAAATGTGAAATGGAGGCTTCTACCAACAAAGAAGATTATGCAGATTCATTTAAAATGAAGATTGCTACCAATTAAGCAGATAAAGCTTACCTGAAGCACAAGGTTACACACAAATGAGTGGCTTGGATTTGAAGCCAGATAAATACCAGTGAAAGGGTAGATCCCGTACAGTTTAAGAGAAAATAACTTAACTGAATTGATGGAGACCGACCCCCCCCCTCCACCCCCACTGTCCATAATGTTGCACAAAATTTTGCATTAAACTCCATCTGTCACTGGGGAAGTCCAAATGTACATCTCAGTGACGTGACCTGTGGTCAATTGCCTGCCAAATCATCCCTCACTTTCATAAGTGCAAAATTCTGAAAGACAGGAGCTAGTTTCTTTGCAATCTCTACCAATTTTAATTCCTATTGTTTTTATTGCCATAGCAGCCTTTCGTGGGGGACAGCTATTGCGATGGAAATAACAACAGAGCGTACTGCAGTTATGATGGCGGGGACTGCTGTGCTTCAACTGTCATAACTAAAAAGGTTAGAATCCTTCAAAATTGCTTCATAAAAGTTATTTTCGCCCAATGTTTGAACTACAGTGTTCTTGTGCGTTGTGCCCTATGACCCTTTCTCACAAGAATATAGACAAAAGATATTAATGAGTCACCACTGGCTATATTTCACAGTGTGGCCAAATGTCCTCATTAAATTTTATTGATACAGGTAAGAAACTGATGAATGCATCATAAGGGCAAATCTGTGTGTTTCAAAAGAGCCTTTAAGCAATTACAAGGAGGGAATAACAAGCCAACTCCTATAATATTTTATTTAGCTCCCATGAGATAAGTGGGCCATTAAGTTTTGTAAATACTGTAGAACAGAAGCACCATAAATTTTTCTGCTCTGGATTTAGAGCTCCTTCTTCTCCCACACACAAGTGCCTCCCCCCACCCATATTCACCTCTTGAAAACTGGAACTCTAGTTATTCTGCAACATACCGGTCTCATTACTCCCAATCTGACAGATATTCCCGTGCAGCAGAAAGAATGGAAGCCCAACACATGATCAGTTGAAGCTCAAGAAAGATAAAGAGTAGGAGATTCTTTGGAGGACGACCTACGTTGGTGGGGAAAGCATTCTTTTTTGTTTTGCTATTCCCCATTATCTGAATGTGGTTGAACTCCTGTGTTGCTAGCACGGTAACACCGAACCTGAGATGTGACAGGTTTTGTTATGGGGAGGAAAGCTGGAGGGCACTGACCTGGCCTTCAGATCCTCTCCCCAGAAGTCAGAAAGGGGAAAAGCATATGGCCAATGCAAGGAACTCTTTGTAATTGGAACAAAGTTAGCATCAGCAGAGACCTCTGGTCACCAACCATCCCTCAGGCACATAAGGAAATTAATGGAGGAATTAAATCATTTTGTACAACACAAGAAAGTTTTGGTCCCAATTACATCTTTAGCAGTCTGCCAAAAGTGGTGACGCTGGTGGATAAGTGTAGTTTGAAAGCATTTGGTATGCTTGCCTTCATAGGCTGAGGCATTGAGTATAAGAGTTGGGACGTAATGTTGCAGTTGTACGAAATGCTGGTTTTACTGCACTTGTGTGCAGTTCTGGTCACCACACTGCAGGTAGGATGTGGTCGCAATACAAAGAGTGTAAAAGAGGCTCACTAGGACATTCCTGAAATGGAGGGCTGTAGTTATAAAGAGAGATTGGATAGGCTGGGTTTATTCTCACTGGAATGTCAGAGGCTGAAGAGTGACCTTACAAAGGTATACAAAATTAAGGAGAGGCAAAAATAGGTTCAATAGAATCTTTTATTTTGCGGGGCAAATGAGTCTAGAACTAGAGGGCACAGGTTTCGGATGAGAGGGGAGAAATTTCAAGGAAGTCCGAGTGATAAGTTCTTCACACAGAAGGTAATGACTGTTTGGAATGAGTTGCCAGAGGAGGTACTGGAGGCAAATATTATTACAATGTTTAATAGGCATTTGTACAGGTACTTGAATACGAAGGGAGTAGAGCGATACATACCTAATGCAGGCAAATTCAATGAGCATAGAAAGACATCAAGGTTGGCATGGGTGAGTTGGACTGTAAGGGCCTTTTTCTGTGCTGTACGTTTCTATGACTCTTTGATTCAGCCTGGCTAGAATGGGCTCAGCTCAGAGTGGAATCGATGGAGCATAACACTGTTAATTGCACATGCAACCCAAATCCACCACGTTCACAGCAGGGAAGGGGATTAAGAGTCAAGATTTTTGCATTACTTTGACTGCAGTGTGTTGCCATAATATCGGAAATGCCATCAGATTCAATAATCCAAGTGCCTGTTCTTGGTCTGGAAACGTGCAGAACAGGACCTTGCTGACACCAAACAATAACTTGCCAGTGAAATCATGTCTTGATGACTCTGGCTGCCCAAAACACCTGGTGAACTTCCTGCTCTTCTTCATCAAGGACAGTGGAACTGTTCATCTCTACATGATCTGATAAGCCAGGCATCACATAAGTACCTCATCAGAAAGGGAAGACTACCTTTCATGCAATATGCAATGTTCTCACAGTATTGCATTGGAACATCAACCTGCAATGAGGCTTAGAGCAGAACATTTTCTGTTCAAGCTGAGAGTGGTACCAACAAGTTTAGCTGACACTCTGTAATAAGTGTTGGGAAACTATCCATACTTTGTGCAGTATTAAAGAAAGTGAAGTGTGCAGAAGGTAGAATAAGGTGCAAGGAAATGAATCCCTTATTTAACAACATAACAAAATAAGGAATCTGCTTTAAACAAGTCACATATTCAGCAACTTAGAAAAAGCCTCAATTAATTTAACAAGAAATGTCAATAAGGAATTTTCCCTGTGGAAGAACAGCAAATAGGAAAAAATGGATCAAGAAGAGCCAGATGTGCAGGGATCATTCCTCTTTCTGATCCATCCTGCTTTCAGTGAATGCCTGATCAATTAACACCTTGCAATCTGCCCCAGAATAGGCCATTTAGGATATGGGAAGGGTCTCAAGTCTCAACATTGACTCAACTTGACATATTCTGCAATAGAGCTTTTTAATTATCTATACAACATCAAAATACAGATGTTAAAAATCTGAAATAAAGGTATGAAATGTTGGAAACGTTCAGCAGATTTGACTGCATCTAGCTGCCTGACCTTCTGAGTATTTGCAGTATTTTCTGTTCCTCTTGTATCCTTATTTACTTTGATTAGTTTTCTTTCTCTGTTTAAAAAAAACGGAATAATTTCAATCCAGAAAGAATTTTGGGAAAATGAAATGAGAGCTACCACAGGCTGAAGTAAAAAAACTGAATTTGACTTTGCACAGAAACTGAATTTTGCACCAAATGGCCTTGGAAATAAAAGCAGGAGTAGACCATACGGCTCCTTGCACTCTTCTTACCATTCAATAAGATCATGGCTTACTTCAGTGCCACTTTCATTCACTAACCATATATTCCTTAACGCTGTTAACTTAATGTTTCCCTTCAAGATCTCAATCTTGAAAATACTCAGCAGATGAGCCTCATGTAAAGATTTACTGCATCCCAGGTGAAAACATTTCTTCTTATTTGTGTCCTGAAAGGCTGACCCTTTATCTTATGACTTGTGACCTCTGGATCTAGACACCCCAACCAAGTTAACTACCTTTCCTCCATCTACCTGTCAAGCCTCATAAGAATTGTGTGTGTTCCAATGAGATCACTTCTCATTCTTCTAAAGTGTAGGACCAGTCTGCTCAATGACTTCTCATATAACAAACTCACCATCCCAGAAATGAATAAGGTGAACCCTCTCTTGCAAGGATGTCGTCCCTTAAGCAGTGTGGCAAGACTCCAGACAATATTCCAGATGCAGTTTAATTAAGGCAAATGGAGCAAGATGTCTCCATTCTTGTACTCAAATAATAGCCAAAATAATGGCCTTCCCAACTGCTCACTGCACCATGTTAACTTTCAGTGATTCACGTACAAGGACACCCAAATTTCTCCGAACAGCACCAACCTTCAAAGTCTTCCCATTTAAAGAAAATACTTTGTTTCTAATTTTTTTTGCCGCCAAAGTGGATTGAGCGAGGACATGGTCTGACGTGAGGTGGAATGGGACGTTCTTCTCCACATCCAAACCCAAACTTAGATACCAGGATATTTACATTCCTAACTGCAGCAATGCCGGAACATGAAATGGTTTTCCACAAAAGCTATACTTGCATTATAAGCACAAATGAACTTTGATCAAATGGATCCAATAATGGAGAAGAAAAGTCTGTGATAAATGTATTAAAATTCCTTTACTATTGGACCATCCTAATCACACAAAGAAATTATTCCATTAAATGTTGGGGATGAGAATGAAGCAGATCAACATACACATATATATGTGTGGGAGTGTTTGTGTATGTTTGTCAAGCTAGCTGATCACAGATAATGTGTTATTTTAGTAAGAAGGATGACACCCTTCTGCTTTTGGATGAGTCTATCCAGATATCCAATAGGCTGTCCATACATTTCAAAGTTGTGAACCCAAGGGTTGTCTGTACTTTAAGCAAAAGTTACTTGGCTTGACAATTTACTCCCATCATTGAAATTGCCAAGATCGTCACCAGCTGCAAAACAAATTTAAGAACTTCTACCCTGATCACACCCTATTCCTCTGTGATATCCCAATTCTGTCCAATTTCACCTCATCAGTGACTAGCCATTTATAAAACATGAAGAATAAGCAAACAATTAGCAAAATAAACATGCACCTCACTTTATGGGCAGAAAAAAGCAAAACCCCATCTCCCTCTCTGGTGGAATTATAGGTGGGTGCTGAAGCTCATGCATCACTGTTTGAAGGAGAATAACCTTTTCTCTCAGCGTCCACCAAAGAAAAGTCATCTCAGCATTTTGTGGATCATGCTGAACATTAAATAGGAGTTGCACTTACATTTATAGTTACTGTATTCTGAAGTAATTAATTGTACATGAAAAATGCTGTGGAATGTCTCTAGAATATATAAGTGCAAATTGTTCTCTGACCACACTTGTATAATCCCCACTGCTTATAGCAGGCGCGTTCATATGAACGCGATGGCCAGTTTAACGTGGCAGCGCTCTATAACAAGAATGTTGTCATCGCTCATCAGCATCCACAGCTCCCTGAACGAACGTCCTTACTGCCGGATCCCAGACCTGACCAAGGACCACGAGCTGCACAAAGCCATCAGCACCCTGGCCGCACTCGTCGGGACACGGGAGGAGCAGGGAGCAGGACTCGGCGTTCAAAAGTAAGCCATTACCAGGTAGAGCATCTCAGCAAGTCCCAGAGTAGAGAGAACAACACACAAGCTGTAACCCTTTCACCAATCTGCCATCTAAACAACCCGAGGCACTTTTGAACAAAAAACGATGCATGTTTTAATCACACGTTCTTCACTCATACAATAACACATGTACCATCCTGGAAACTGACTAAACAGATGCTAGAGAGGTTCAATTGTTAAAAGTGCACAGCAAGTGATATTGATAAAAGGTCATTGACCTGAATCATTAGGCCATCAAAATGTTCTGTTCCAAACAAAGCCAGGGTTCAGTTGGGACCAAAACCCCAATCATTCAAATGGGATTCCAGGCTTGCAAATTCGGAGGCAAATGTTATTTTGCTTTTGTTACAACATTTATGTAATTTTTGGTTTACTGTTTTTTTGAAATATTTTCTTCTATGCTAATAGAGCCTCTAAAAATTCTCAGTGTAAGATATTTTAAAACTATCATATATTAATATTTTAAAACTAATGAGTCTAATTGCCAGCTTTGATTAAATACGAAGTTTGGCTCTTGGCTTGGCCTTCACTCAACGTCCATCACGGTTCTCCAGTGGCCATTCTCTGCACTATGTTTACCAGATGCCAAGCTACTGTTGGACCTTACCACCCCAGTGGCAGGTTTAGCAAGCCATGATGATGGGGCCTCCTCATTGTTCCCAGGTAATGTCAGGGCATGTGGATGGCATGGGTAGTGGTAACCCCAGGCAGCAGACCAAGGCCATCCACCTTGCTTGTTAAATCTGCTTCTTTCCCCTCAGATGCTACCTGACTCGTGACTATTTCTGGCATTTTCAGTTCCAAATTTCAGAATCTACAACTTTTTGCTGTTTTAAGCAAGATGTTAAAATTTAGGCTCACTTGCTATGAACCTTAACAAAACACAAACTAATGAGTCTAATTGTTTTAATCCATTCATTTTGGCCATTTAAGATGCTAGAATTAGCATCTATAAAACTGACAGTATAAATGGGTGATGGCTATTACCTTGCTGCTGACATAGAGATCCTTGTCAAAACAAGTTGTGTAAGTGGCAAGCTCTATAATAAGATGCAATTTTGGGGCACTATGGAAACCAGGGGGATTACGCATTGTTTATGTAACTGTGCCAATTTCAACTGCTCATGGATTGCAGTCAATTGCTTTGGTAGGGTGAAAAGTCAAGTGAAGTCTTTGTTTGTACTTTTCAAAACCTTGCGATTAATTGTTGTGAATATTCAAAAATCAGCTGGCATGAAGTGTAGATCAAAAAAAAAGCAACGAATGTGCTTGCTTTTAAACATTTTTCATGGGTAAACACTGTCCTACTGACTTCCCCTGAAAGACTCCCTTATGTCTTTCAGAGTGTTGGCTCTGACAGGCTGTTTCTAAACGCCCCTTGAATTACAGGAGTGGAGCACAGCTGTGGCCCATTGGAGCTGTGTGCTCCTGAACACATGTTTACGCTGCTCTCAGAGCTGAATGCACACTGCATGCATTACGTGCACTGTATTGCAGCCCAGAAGCATACAAGGGAATAAAACATGAATACTAAAGAAGGAGTTTTATCACAGCAGAAACATCCTGATGTTCTTACCAGAAGATTATCACTTCATCCAGCTGACTCTTCAAAACCACTAACGTCATTTTGGAACTAATGAACCTGTACCTTACTCTAATAGCAATTAATCAATGATATCTTTAAAAAGTTAATTATACTGTTCTCTCAGAACTATTTCGTGGTTCTGTCTTTCCAAACAAAAAAAATAATGGGCTTCTATTACCTATCATTTATTGATGCCGTAACATTTAAATTCCATTCCTCAAGTCCATTAGTCGAACAGAAAAGTTTTCCTGAATTTAGATTTTTTTATTGCCAATTAAACCATCACACCCTACTTTGTGGGAGGGAGAGGAAGTAGCAGGATGGACAATGTTTCTTCATTTCTTCTGAGTGGCCTCATAGATTTTGTGCAGTCTTCCTCCAGTAAATTTCTACCTTTTCTATATTAGGAATCAAAACAGAACCCAATACTCCAGATGCAAGGGAAATAAGTTTAGATACAACTTCAGCGTCTTGGAATTATAGATCATATCCGTAATTATTTAACTTTTGATTTGGTTTCTTTCATATCTGAGAGTAGCAAACTGACAGTTGACTTTAAACCAATACATATCAATCTCTAACCAGTGTCTCAGCCTTCTCAGCACATGATCTTTGATATTACTCTTTTTGAATTCCAAATATCACTTTCCTTCCCATTGAATGCCTGAAGATTAATTACAGATTAATATCAAACAACTTAGCATCAGCTACAAATTCACGATAGACAACTGCCCAAATAAAGTCAATCACAAACAACCCAACGGTTGATCCAACTGACAACTCAAGTACTTTCTAACACACTTCATCATATTTTGTTATCTACTTTTCAGCCAGACATCTTAACTTGACATTTGCTCTATGACCATGTAACTTGAGCAATGACGTTGAATGTCGTCTGGCATCAGAGCAAAAAAAACTCACTGCCTCGCCCAGGTCTCCAAGGTTCTCAATTTAAATTGACCCAGTTATTTCAAATCAACTCCCATCTTTCCAAGTAATCCTTCATTCTTTTCTTCAAAGGCTCAAAAACTCACACAAAGATAGAGCTCACAGATGTGACTTCATTTTTTAGATTAGTAAATCATCAATTAACTATTAGTGAGGGCACAAGATCTGAAGGTCTGACCTCTCGCCTCGCATCCATCTTTTCCTCCTCTCAGATTAGTCTGCTGCTTGTCACATACTTTTCCAGTTTACATGTTGAGGATGTTCCTTAAGTCATTATGACTCTCCTGAATTCATGTTCTCTTGCCAACTTGCTTCTTTATTAAGTTTCTTAAGAGGGGTTTCTTTGTTCCTCCCAGTCACAGAATTACATAGCACAGAAATGGGCCCTTCGATCCACCATGTCAATGCCAACCTTCAGGTACCTATCATTACTAATTCCATTTATCTTGGTCCATAGCCCTCTTTGCCAGTGATTCAAGTGCTCGTCCAGATACAAATAAAATATTGTGAGAGTACCTGCTTCCACCACCCACTGAGGGGGCAACGCATTCCAAATCTGGATGAAAAAGTTGCTCGGATTCCCCCCTTAAACCTCTTACACCTTACCCTTCTCTTAATGATTTCATCTTGTTAACTCTGATTGAACTCTTTAGCATGTTGAGTTGCAACGGTGCTATAGATATGCAAGTTATCTCAAACATGGTGGTTATTGTTGCTGAAAGAGGACTTTCTGGATTCACCTAAAACTGGCAATGTAGATCCAAGTTTAACATCTCATTTAAAAGGCAGGGCTTCAGAGTGCAGTATTCCCTTAGGACTGTGCTGAAACATTAACAAATTTATGTGTTCAAGTTCTGGAAGTATAAGCAGAGCCAACTGATTAATTACTGCAGTAACAGTTTTACCAATTTCCAAATTAAAGCTGATTAAATTGAAAAAAAATAGAGCTGGGTGAATAGGTTTGTCACGTTCTTACTGATTTCAGTATGCTAGCACACAAAAGCAAAGCAAGAGATG
>JAUZTB010000069.1:20698979-20718135 GCA_034780895.1 Rhynchobatus australiae
TCAACCATTTCTTTTGCTGCTGTGGTCTACAATTCACAAATGTTTCAAATGGCTCAATAGCTATTGACAGAAAAGCTGAGGTTCAATAGCAACTTTCAAAGGTGAATTGGATATAATTTAGACCCATGGGAATAAAATAAGGAATTAGTACTTTTTCAAAAAGCTCTCATTGCCACAGAAGACACTTCTCTTTGTTAATTCTCATATGCCATGTGTCTGTCTATGGACTCGTCTGGCTGTGTCTTTCTGAGGTCTATTACTAAGCTCCTCATTACTTCTAACATGTCAAAGTTTCATATCATCAACAAACTTTGAAGTGCCTGTATACCAGGCTAACTGATTAATATATAGAAAAGTGTGCAGTGCTGTTAAAACCAGTCCCTGGAAATCTACTGTGATAAACAACTGTTCACTGTTATTCCTCACTTTGTCCCTTAGCTGATTGTATATCGATGCTACAATGTCCTTTAATCCATGATATTTAATCTTACTATTGAGAAGTACATTGTTAAATATCTCTTGCAAATTGATACACACAACAACCACATTATCTTCTTTAACCCTCTCCAGTACTTCCGGTTTTAATGACAATAATAATCTGGTAAAGAAAAGCTGTTCCTGTGAGATTTTAATGTTATCTGTGCAGCACTTGCAAAGTTCCTCTTGCCAACCATCATTGACTTCACTGGTTTTCTTGGCTAATGCAGATTTCATTTTCTCAGTTCCATGGGGGTCCTGGGCCAAAGGAAAAGAGCACATGAGAGCACCATTTATAATGTCAACATATTGCTCAAGATAATTAGCACCCACAAATAAATACAAGGTCCCAAACAAAACCATTGTAATGACTCCAAACTCTAAAACTGCTGTGATTTTGCAGTGCCTTTATGTTTCATGGTGTTGAATGGACCTGCAAACAAATATAGTCCTTCAATATGTTCATTGGATCCAAATGTCATTCAAGATCCAAGGCAGATTAATGTGAGAAAACTTGGAGTGAAATTGCCAAGGTTTTTTAGGAAATTAAAATCAATGCAAATCGGAGCAGTTTAGCTGGGCACCTTGGTCAGCAAGGACAAATTGGACCAAAGGGCCTGTTTCCATGCTGCATTACTCTATGACTCTATGACAATGACTGATTCCAGCTAGAAAAAGCTCATCTGTTGTTGTTTCACACAAACTCACGTGCATGGAATGAAACCATCAATTCTGCACAGGTAGATTGTCAGAACAATAACCAACAGTATATCCCATCCTATCCCAACAGCAGGGCATAGAAATCAATCCATGCTGTTTTCCTGGTGCTGAAACAGTGTTGGGGATCACCCCAAATTCTCTTTGAGACATAAACAACAAGAACATTAATTGCAAGGTTCACAGAATAATTTACTTGGGTGTTGACAATTTCAACCCAGCATTCTCTCTTGATGTGTTGCAAATTCTCACTGGTGTTACAATGGAGGTATAATCTTAAAAGAATGCAATCTATACAAGCTACACTCTTCAGTCTACATGGGAGTGTTGCCAGAGAATTAGTTGAAGGGGTGGGAGAGTGCCTGGGGGATAAAGGAGGTGGACAGGCTGCTGGTGAAGAACAATGCCAAAGGAGCCAGGATTGCTGTGTAGGGTGAGCCATGTTAACTCTGCAGGATGAGAGCCTGGTTCTCCTGGAAGGAAATAACAAGGGAGGTCTCTGTAAAGACACGAGAGCAGTCTCTCAGTGCTGCACTGTGGGGAAACATGTGGCATGAGGGCAAAGTCTCATCTCCTTGGCTATGGTGTACGGGTGACCTCCCTAATGCACCAATCAGCATCAAACCATGGCATGTGACAAAGGTTAGCAGCAGACATCTGGAGTGATCCAGAGGCTAAGAAATTGAGAATGACAGCAATAGATGAACAAATAGCAAAAATTGAAATGTTTTGGTCATCATGGAGACATGGTTGCAACTGACCAGATTTAGGAATTAGACACTCCGGGAGATTTAGCTTTGGGAAGAAATAGGAAAACTGGAAAAGGTAGCCCCGATAATGAAGGACTTAGTTCAGGCAATAGAGAGGAAGGTTCTTAGTTTGGGAAATCAAGAGGTAGGACATAGATTTAAGGTGAGCAGGAAAGTTTAAGGGAGTTTTACAAGGCAAGTTTCTGCTGTTTTGTTTTTACACAAGAGTGGAGGATGCCTGGAACACACTGCCAGGGGGAGTGATGGAAGCAGATACCAAAGCAACATTTAAGAGGCATTTAGGTAGACACATGAACAGGCAGGGGATGGAGGAATATAGAGCTTCTGCAGACAGATGAGATTAGTTAGATTGGTATCATGGTCAGCACAGACATGGTGGGCCGAAGGGCCTGTTTCTGTGCTGTACAGTTCCATGTTCTATGTAAAATCAGTCTGGCTGAAGCTAAGAGACAGCAAGGGCAGAAGACATGGTTGGGAGTTGTCTGCAGCCTCTCAAACAGTAATGGTGATGCAGAGCATAGTATAAATCAGGAAATTAGAGGCACACGTAACAAGTGTAATACAATAATCACTGGACACTTCAGCTTGCATAATCTGCAAAACCATACACTCAGAAATAAGTATTCAATTCAGAAAACAAATACTGCCATACACCTGATATATTGATCTAGAAAACCATCTTTTACACACTCCATAGAAGAAGTGCTTTTCTTGATCAGTATGTTGCACACCCACTGGGGAGCAGGGTCTTTTAGTTTCAATACTGCACATTACTCTGGTGGTTGAGGAGTTTTGAGGGAAGAGCGACTGTAATATGCTGGAATCTTGTATAAAAATTTAAAGTACATTAGTTCAATTAGAAGCCAGGGTCTTAAATCAAAACACAGCAAACAATGAAAGTTTAAGGTGCAAGGTTGTATGATAGATTGGGAAACTACATTAAGCACTGGTCCACATGCCAAAGGCATTCTGGTAAGTTAATTGATCTTTCTACATTACCCACAACTCCCCCCCAATTGTAGGTCAGTGGTAGGAAAATCTGGGGAATTAATGAGAATTAATACATAGTTCATGGGAAATAAGCAAATATATGCCTCTGAAACATAACAACTCAAAAGGAAAAGTGCTCCAGCTATGGTTAAGCCAGTATTAATTCATAGGAAAAGGCTTCCAACATTGCCAAAAAATGCATTAAGCCTGAGGATTGGGAAACTTTCAGAATTGACTGAAGGAGGACCAAGAAATCAATAAGGAACAGGAAAACAGAATATATTAATCCATCAAGAAATGTAAAAACAGGCTGTAAAAGCTTCTGTAGATAGTAAAAATGAAAGAGTTAGCTGAAGGTAACCTGGTTCTGACTGAGAGAGGAGGCATTATGTTGGGGATTAAGAAAGGGCAGGAAATTTAAACACATATTTTGCTTCCATTTTCACTGGAAATAAAGGAGAATAGCAGGTGAACAGCTGGATGAGAAGCTGGAAGGAATTGGTTAAAAATAGTATTGGAGAAATTAATGGGACTGAAAGCCAACGTATCCCCAGACCTGATCATTTGCATCTCAAGATTTTGAAAGAGGTGACTATGGTGACAGTGGATAAGGTAGTTGTTATCTTCCAAAATCTCAGCAATCCTAGAATGGTTCCCACAGATTGAAAAAATAGCAGATGCAACCTTGCCATTTAAGGAGAGAAAAAACCCAACAGGAAACCGCAGACTTGCCAGCCTGACATCAGTGGCACGGGAAATGTGAGAATCGTTCATGAAATTGGAACAGTTGTAATAGGTTGGGTGGAGTCAGCATCCAGGGCAAATCTGCTCTGGGTTAGCCTGATTTTCGGATGCAAACTACTGTTATTTTGGGGGTTATGTGAGCAAATTCCTAGACTCAGGAATGTTTCACTTGTCAAATTTACAGAACTCGAGTAATGGCAGGCTAGGTGGAGATTTGTAAAGCAGCAATTGTATCTGACCAAACTAATCTTATCAAATGGCAAGGGCAAGTGACATCATTGACAGATGACACTGATCATTGCATTGTACTGCAGGAGTGAGAGCGTTTAGAGGCTTTTGAGGTTTGCTCCAAACCCTCACCAGCAGGGTCAGAATTTCATACCAGCTATGTTTGAATGGCCTTACAGTCTTACTTGCGAGAGCGGTGTTAAATATTTTTCAACATCTACAAATTCCTGCTGAACATATGCAAAACAAAGCTGATCAGCTGTCAGAAGTGAGACCAGCATTAAGTCTTACTTGAGTCTTCGCTCTCACAATGATGTTGCTTTTATCTTAACTTATCTTTTTAACAAGATGGTAGGGGTATTATTAGCAACGTGGCAGCTTTTATCTGTAACTGAGCTGGTGAAGCAACCAGCTATAAAGCTGTGGGAACTGAATTGAATAAGGAGCCATAGGCTTGCTAAAAAGGACCTTTCCATGCACAGTTAATGGGCTAGGAAAGACGATTGAAAGATGTCATATTGGTAGGGTCAAAAAGCAATTGGATGTTTATCTAAAGGGAGAAGAGGATGTATAAGAACATTTAGGTCTTTCATTAAAACAATGAAGTTCCTGAATCTTGGAGCCTTTTTGTCTCTCATTCTCTCAGAAGTGGATGAGTACCATGCACAGAGCAATACCACTGTGCAAGAAATTACCTTCTATTGGTGAATGGAGTTGGCCCAATCTCTGCCTCAATCATGCAGTATACACCTGGTTTGTGTTGATTTTGATTGCAGAAGTCATTTAGATTGACAAATGTAACAAAATAAGTAATTGCATTCAGATTGCATTAATTCATTCTGGTAAATGATTCAGTTTATTAATCTGTTGCTCTGTTTCACTCTCCACGACTGCTGCCTGACCTTCAGAGTATTTCCAGCATTTTCTATTTTAATTCAGACTTTCAGCATCGAAAGAAACAAAGGATTGCAGATGCTGGAGTATCTAGATGAGAAACATTATGATGCTGGAGGGATTCAACAAGCCAGGCAGCATCCGTGGAGAAAAACAGTCCTGAAGAAGGGTCCTGACCGCCTGCTTTTCTCCATGGATGCTGCCTGGCCCGCTGAGTTCCTTTAGCATCATACTGATTTTCATTTCGGCATCTAAACCTTTTGCTTTGTCATTTATTGATTGCTAACCAGTAATCAAACCCTGGATTGTAATTTTTTGGCAAAGAATAATCAAGTGCTAGAGACTTGGGGCTTGACGTTTCATGAAGGTGTAAAAACACTTTTGAAGCAAATAACACATTGAAACATTGCAGCTGACTGTAAACTTTTGAGGTTGACTGAGATCCATGGAGTTTGTGGGTTCCAGTATTGTTTGTTTGTTCTTGGAATTGTGAAGAGATGCTTCAAGGTCATCACATCAAAGATCCTTTGTCACTCTGGGATCGTGCTCAACAACTGAGTTTATAACTGAATAAGTGAGCTTCAGAATTAGCTGCAGCAATTGCCAAGGCAATAAGTGGCACAGATGGTAAGTCAACGAGTGTTGGCTCCAGTTGTTGACTTATCCTTGTCCACTTCACCACAAAGCAGATCAATAGCATGATTTACTGGATCAGACATCAAGCCATTCAGTGGTTTTTCTTATCAATTCACTTAGTCCCTTATTTTAAGTTCACTCTTTGATGCTTCTTAAAGAGAAGACCCACATCCCCTCTCCTCACTGCCCCTTCCAATGGGTGACAAAATGTTTCTTCAGTCAGCCAGATGCTCTTTCCAACCAAATAATATATTTTTGCCTTTTTTTTGAAAGCTTTCCCCATTAGTTGTGTACGCTTTGGCTGGCAAATATTATACTGCCAACTATGTTGAGAAAAAGTGTGTCTGTTTGAACTCTGTGCATCCCAGACCAGAAGTTACATACATTGTTAAACTCTCTGTTTTTGTTTGTTAGTTGCCCATTTATTCTGGTAGAGAGGGCTAAAAATGGTATTATTAAGCATGCAGCTGCTTCAGACTTGTTCACTGACATTTTGTACTTAGCTTCTGACCACTTAAGATGAGACAAAGGATTAAATAAACTCCAGGCAATTGGGAGGAGAATATTGACATTCGGTGATCTCTGGGACACTTATATGCATTTTGATCTAGTGCTTTGCTGGATTACATGTCATTGACCCTTGGGAAAACATAGGATGGAACTCAAAATGAAAATGAGTTGGAGTTTGTGTGGGCCAAAGTAATTAAGATTTCTGCCGTTAAACATAAGTTAATGGATATTTGAAGTAAAGAGACTTGTTGAATGTGAATAGCTTTAATATCAAGAAGCATTTAATCCACTAAACCACTTGTGATAACACAACCTTTGTTGTTCCGAGCCATCTTCTGAATTGACATGGTCCCGATTTGAAGTGTCGTTCTCTTGTGGTACTCGTGGATGCTTGGTTCAAAGCAGGTCTTTATGCTGGAATGGTAGAAATAGATACAAAAAAAAAGAACAACAGAACACCACACAGACGTTACTGTCTCTACTTCAGTGCCATTCCAAGTCTCCCCCCCTTGCCAAAAACAACGAAAACATGTTGCAATGATATACCATTCGTGTGCGAAAATAAGTTTGAAAACATTTCTCGATTAGACAAATGCCCTTCTCCATTGCTCTTTTAAAGCTATCGCTACACTGCAGTTGAGGGAAGAGGAGAGTTTAGGAAGAAGGTTCAGAATCATTTCCCAAAGATACATGATTTTTCCTTGGGAATAATCTCATCTATTATTTCCTCACCTCTGCCAAGCCCCAACCCCACCCCAGAGTTAACCTTGGTTGCTGCTCATCCTATCCAGATCTGAAATGGATTAGCATCTGTTTAAAAATATTGAATGCTAAATTGAAGCAAGAGCACATTAAGTGCTTGTACATGAACTTAATGGGTTGAAAACTCCGCTCTCTGACGTCTTGTTTTTCCGAACCACATTGGTAAATATGAGCAACTCTTCCAAGCTAAACAGGCAACTGCAGAAGATTTAGATGGTGTATGCATAAAGGGTAAATTTCTGGCACCGTGTTTCTGGCAGGAAGCCGGACCCACTGGCAGAACATATTAAAATTCACGCATCCAATGCCTATGGTTTTCCGACCATTCATTTTAAACAGGAGCAGAAAATTTCTCTTAGAACTAACTGACACCTATTAGAATTTAAAATTTACATGAAAAGCCTAAATAATCAGAAAAGACCAAGATGTGCGCCAGTGAAAAGCATTTCCTGGTGTTCGTATTGCAGACCAAAATGTTACTTTCTCCTGTACAAGTCAGTATTGGTAGAAAATATATTTCAAGCCAGTAGCCGTAACATTATTGATGCCACTGTCACCTGCTTTGAGTAGAGTCTATCCTCACGTTTCCACTTTTGGGAGAGGAGGTCTAGAATGCACTATGTCACTAATTTATTTCTTGCTGAGATGCCTGAATATTTTTTCCAGTTCAGTACATTCCCCTTATTTGTTGTGCTGATCAATTGCATCACAAAGCAACGGACTTTATATTCTTAACAGTTCTACACAAAAACCTTTGGATTACTCCTCCCAATCCTTTTACAAAGTCCATTTCTTTGGAGCAGCAAACAAAATACTGGAGAAACTCAATGGGTCAGGCAACATCAATGGAGGGAAGTGGACAGTCGACGTTTCGGGCTGACTCCCTTCATCTGGACCAAATCATTGACTGTCCATTTCCCTCCACAGATGCTACCTGACTCACCGAGTTTCTCCAGCATCTTGTCTGTTACCTCAGATTCCAGCACCTGCAGTCTCTTGTGTCTCCATTGTTTTTTTGGATGCATTTCCGTGCTTCTAATTGAAAATGTCATGAATGCTTTGAAAGGGAGAGACAGTAATTTGCACTCAGGTGGCTCCGTTTCACCAAATGAAACAAGCTCTCATTCTAATGCCTTTCACGACCTGATGCCGCCCAAAGCACTTTCCAGACAATGACTTCCTCTGGTAGTGCAGTCTCTATCGACAGCATTCCCATGCACAGTGCTGCAGACAAGTCATCTGGAATGGCTACATAAAAAATTGTACCACTGGGACCCGACCACCGTATCGTCCATGAGAAACATAGTTCTCTTTTTAAATTGATGTTGTGCAGGTGAAGGTAAAGTGCAATCAGGCAGTCCCTGATAATGGAGTAAAGATGTGTTACTGAGCCCAATGTGCCATCATATTTATGATTCACAGTGAAGCTTTTCTGCAGCTGAATAAATGATTAAGTAAAATGATATGGTGTTGGCAGGTGGATGTGTTATTTTGTCATTTCATGATCTATTCTGCCCCTCATGTGTCATACGCCTTGGTGGATGACAGCTCTTGAGAAGTGTCTAATGCACTCCCTTGCCTTTCAGGTCATACCTTTCCCAATGTCTTGTGAACTTCATGGAGACTGTGCTTGCCGAGATCCCACAGCTCAGGAGCACGGCAAAGTGAGACAGCAACGCTTCTACCACGGACACCATTAGCCGGGAGGAACCAGGAACTGCTAACAGCTGAAGGCAGACTGGAAGAGCCACACATTCCTTGCTGCTTAAAGGAGAAACCTCTCCAACCAGATGATACTCACACAAACACACACACACACACACACACACACACACACACACACACACACAAACACACACACACACACACACACACACACACACACACACACAAAAACAAACACACATACACAAACACACACACACACACACGCACACACACACACACAAACACACACACACACACAATTCGACTAGTCTGCCTTCTGTCTGAAGACTGGAGTGAGAGAAAAGATTAAAGACATGAACGACACATTGAATGAACAAACCCCAAAATAGCATGTTTTATGCCTGCTTGACTGGCCTCTCCTGGCCAATCCCTTGCCCCCACCCACCTGACTCCCACAATACAGTCTCCTCGATCTATACTTTATAAGGGTTACAAACACAATACCGCCACATCCAAAAATTAAAAATGTTTTCGGCAAAGTGAATAAAAAAAATAGCTCAGATACAACACAAAGATGATTGTCCATAGAAAGATTAAAGAACAATTTACAGATGGAAAAGCAATTAATACACATTTCTGAAAGGAAACAGCTGTTACCATGGCTGCTGCTGCTGCCCGATAACCAGCCTACTCACAGTGTAAGAGCAGGTTAACACCAAACCCAAACTTCAGTCTATCTGCCTTAAGCAAAACTTAAGCTTTGTTTTAAAACCCTTTGATTTCATCTCTTAATCTTTTCATTGAAAACAGATCCAGCCAAAAGAATGAGCCACGTTTCAAGGGAATCAAATCTGCATGCATTCATTCCAATTGCTCTTCCCATGGAACCCAATTTCAATCCAGAGGAGATTCAGACCAGTGGAAGGTAACTTTAGGGGATTATGCGAGGATGTTAATGTCACTCCAAAGGTGATCAATGAGTGGAATAAACTTAAGGTGAAGGGAGGCAAAAGCCCTTGAAATGGTTTTATCTGTGTCAAAAGGGTGTTCTATATCACCACTGTCGAAATACTAGCCTTGCACACCTAAGGACTACCTCGCAAAACCAGATCTGCAAAGGGCAATATCCCATGAACAGAATTGCTAGACACTAGTTTTTACCAATTGGCAATTCTAATTGCCATGAAATGCAATTGTGTTGGTTAAATTTAAGGGGATTAAAATCTTAGTCTCTCAGCTACTTGGATAAAACCTGAAAGGAACATGAATAAACAGACAAAATGAAAGTCAGCTTTAAAAAAAAGCTTGAAGCAAATCTTGGCAAATGTTTTAACAGTGCAGATAGAGTTACCAGTGAAGAGGACAGCCTGGAGAGTGATCACACAGACTCTTGGTGCGGAATATATGGTGGGTTAGGCATTAAAAAAAAGCCAGGCACACGATCAACCAGAACAGAGTACATGCACCTTTAACTAGATCTGCAGCACACACGATCTATATTTGTGCCTTGGTGCAGATCAATGCAAGACTATATATTCTGTTTGTGGGGGATAAAGAAGTAGCACAAAGAATGCATGCCGTATGTTACTCATTGGTTCGCATCAAACATAATTACTGCCATAAATATATTAGTTTTGCAGGCAGTTAAGGAATAGAATCCAAACTGTATCGAGAAAGATAACACTGCTACCTTACTGAAAGAATTTGCTAAAATTCTGTTCCACCAGCTTCCAAAAAACCTAAAAGGTATAAACCATTGTTGAAGTGTCTCTGTTGAATTGCCATCAGCTTCCAAATTACATTCCTTGAAGTAACTGTAAGAGGTAGACTTCCACTCAGTTGGGCCGGAGAATGTTGTTTAAAAAAGAAACTGCATGATCATTCTATTGAGAAAGGAACACAAGTTTAGAAATATAATTATAGAAGTCACTGCTATAAATGCTCATTGGAACATGATGAATCCCCATTTCCACGCACAGCGCGTAGAAACATTCAAAGGGCAGAGGTCAGAATATCAGTGTTGCACGTTTGTAGTTTTACTTCCAATCTACACTTGCTTATAGCATAGTTTTCCTTGGGGCCATTGGTTTGGTGATTTCATCCAACTATTCCTGGAAGTTTCATTCAGTACAATGTTTCCAACAGGAGATGAACAAGAATAAGTCAAAATATCAGTAGGGAGCATCAAAAGTAGATATTTTCTTGCATTGTCTTACAGTTGGGCCACTCCTGATATTTGTCTGGAATATATTTGCTTGTTTAAGAGAGACATTCACCTATTGAATTAAAAATAACTGCAGTGGTCCAGTATACAAGTTTGCCAAATATTATCCATTATCAATAACAGTAATTTATAGCCTTTTAACACCAACAGTCAGAACACTTTGCTCTAAGTTCACAGTGGAAAGATAAAGTACCCTGCAATTGAAGTCAATAATTCTCAGTAATATTGGTTAACACCTTCTTTAGCTTACACCTGGAGAATTGCCATCAGCTTATAAGTACCTGCCAGTTTTTCCCCCAAAGATCAGTTTCCTGATGCAAAGTGCACCATCTTATAGTTTACATGGTGACACCAATATCCATTGTAAATTTAGTGGAGCCGGAATATCTGGTTAACAATAATCAGGTGGCATATACAAATAAAGATCCCAATAGTATGAATAAAATGATATTACATTTGAAATTACAATGTGAATATTAATTTACAAATTCTCCACAAATTCATGTAAAATTATTTAATCATTCCCGTAGCAAAGTTATTAATGTCTTTAAATAGGTTAGTGCCTTGGTTAAAAGAATGAAGAGCAATCTGAGACAAAAATGTACGAACATTTGTGCAGTGATATTTGTGATGTACCACTATGGCTGATGCTGTAGTCATAATAATATAATGTAAGGTGAGGATGTATGCATAAAAGGAGAGAATCATGGGAGAAGGATGCACGATTTGATTTTCATATCTATCACACGCATGACTTCAGTGATAAGACAAACTATTGTTTCAGCTTAATTTTTACAACAAAGAGAGCAAAGCGCAAAATCTGAAGAAGTACCACACGCAATCATCCAAGTTTTACTGTTCTGCAAGCATAAACTCTAAATTTTCCAATAGACAGTATTTCCTCATAAACCAGTTGGTCAGGATCTCAGTGGATCATACTTTTGGCTGGTTGAGGTGTGTCAAAAAGTGGAACATGCCAATTTCAAAGGGAATTTAAAACAAGCCAAGCTACCTCCCATCTCTCTTCCATTTTGCCTGGTTGTAACTGTCGGTTCTTATCGGTTTTACCTGTGTTGTTTAAAACAAAAGATTTCATGCTGCAAACTCCTGACAGACGAGGTTGTGCAAACTGCATGGACCGAGATTGAGAAGAGAAAAAAAATCTACCACAACATTAGGGTTTAGACAAAAAAAACATAGTTCTCCATAGGATTTTGGTGTAGTTGCGTCGTAATGTCTTGTCGACTTTTGTGCATAGTATTAGCTCCAGATAGAAGAAAAAGGAACAACTTTTTGACATTTAATTGTTTAAGTGTTTAAAGTGTTTATTTGTACTTTTGTTATAAACTTTTGCTTAATTGTATTTAATCAGTATTTTTATTGTGCTCAGTAACTGCATTTGGATTTTCTGTACAGTCATCTACAAAAGTCTACATCAATGTTTGTTTTTGAAAAGCTGCTAAGGTCAGACAGGTATTTTTTTGTATCTGGTTCTATTTTAAAATTTTAATTTTTGTTTCCTGAGGCTTTGCATATATAATATCTCGTGCATTTAAACATTTTTTAAGAGGTGATTAGTTTAGCTATGATAGCAGCCATTAAAAAGGGACAATCGGGTGTAGGAAGCACAGATGGAAGAAATTCCAGAAAAGTTGGTGTCAAAAAAGTTATTTCTTAAACTTCCATTCAAGCATTTTGTATGACGGTGAGATTTGTTGGGAAGACCCTTGGCTTTTGCTAATTAATCACAAATATTTTGTTTTATATAATCAACAAAATTGTATTAAGATGATAGTTAATCAATATTTGCTTTTTTCTTTTGTTGTTATTTAACAGCATACAGAAATATTGCTGCTTTTAACAATGAAATATTTCAGTAATGGGAGGCAGATAAATTCAGTCTAAGTACCGAATACTGATAATTGATTTAAATACCAAGTCACATTTGCTGGTGGGATGCTGGTTATTTTCTCTCAAGTAAACTGGTCACAATGATATGTTTTAAAACATTCTCCCCCACAACCAACCATTATGAACAGAAGTTAAACTTATTTGCAAAATTCCCGCATTATCTGTTGAGGCATTTTTATTTTCCAGAAGAGTACATGAAGTCTTGGTTTCTGATTGATCATTTACCTGTCTGCATAATACAAGTCAAGCTGTGATTTCTTTGAGAGAGGAAATATTTTCATATGGTAACTGCCATTGTGAAAAACCTGGTATTTATTAGTCATACTAGTTACTTGTTGGGCACCTTATGGAAGTCATGAAAACAATAATCAAATGAAGTGCTGAAAAACGTTATAAATGTAACAGTCTACTGTAATATCATATCTTTTGCTGTACCTCATGCCTGTAAACTAGCTGCTTTTAATTTTTAGTTTAATTTAAATTTCCTAGCAATATATAAAGATGTAAATAGTAGAGTTATTTATTAAGAATGTCATCCATTTTTAATTTATATTTACACTTTATCATCTAAATTATTTTTACAACTTTACAATTCCGTTGTTACAGCCATTTTATTACCTTAATGGTATGATAGGATATGAAATCTACATGAGACATACACTGCTCTCTTGTAGCTCTCTCATTCTGAAGTATAGGACATCGAACCACAGATGAATTTAGTATAACACACGCATCTGTGAAATGATTACCCTTGCCATTGCTGTGACTTTCCTTTGGAGTAAAACCTCCATACACCTCTGGAAGTGGTTTTGGATCAGTCAATGACCAAATATCAACAGTGTTTCATTAACAAGTGTATAAGATAATACCACTGGAAGGATGACCTGAATTAGAGTTCCATGGGTGTGGTGAGTTAGAATGCAATCCTCAGATATTGATGTTGAATGGTCAATATTGATTGGACGAAACAGTTCTGTTGTGCAGATTTTGTTAATGGCACTTACCACACACACTGGGCCATGTTTTTCCTTGATATGATAACTCTTCCATGACTGTATTTGCCAAATTTTAAATCTTCCATAATTCAACAATAATATATATGAAATCAAGGCTTTGTCACTGCACTGTGTGTGCAAATCTGCCTGTTAAAATCTAGCAGTTAAATTGCATTTACCAAAACAACCATTCAGCACTGACATAGTAATATCTCTCACCCCCTGGGTTCACATGATGAAGTTCCTCCTGACCTCTATCCAAAGTGTCCAACACTTCATCCTGAATTCTGAGATGAAGGATGATTCATCCCTGATTGGTAGCAGTATATAATAGTCACAGCATGTTTTAGGCTGCCTCTTAAAGTTCAGTTCCACTGGAGTTCATTTAGCATCATCAACCAGAGATGAATTTCCAGGCAAAAGTTGTGCTTTTTTGTTGGTCTTCATTCCAGTGAAGCAAATGTGCTTTGAGATATTAAAGAAGTCCAAATCAACCTCAAAATTGTCTTATCTTGTAAGAAAAATAATTATTCGAATACATTGATGTTCCTGTTGTGGATAACATCATCTTTAATAATTTGTAGCCTGTTCTCAGTTTCCATAAGAACATAAAGCAGGAGTGAGAGAAGATGGCATGTCCCTCTGAACCAGCTCCCCTCTCCTTCCTTAGCTTCAGTTTCTCACCTGATCTCCAGATTCCTCGATTTCCTACAATTCCTAAGAATTATATTAATCTCAGCTTTAAATATTGAGCAACAACTGAGCACCCAAGGCCTCTGGGATAGAAAATTTCAATGATTCACAACATTCTGTAATAATAATTTCCTCTTGCCTAGTGTCTGAAATGTCCAATACTTTATTCTGAGACAATGCCCCTTATTCTAGACACTGCAGCCAATGAAAACAGTTTCCCATCACTCACACTAAGTCTGTCCAGAATCTTCTTTTGTAAGTTCCAACAAGATCACCTCTCATTCTTCTAAACTTCAGACATCAGAGACCCAATCTACTCAATCACTATAGAATCTCTCTGAGTTATCTGACTTACACTACACTTATGCACAGCAATGGCAAAGTGAATCAAAAGAGCTTTGTCGTGAATGTTTTAAAAGAGATAGTAATTTTTTCATCTGTTGTATGTAGTCACTGGTCCTGACAAACCAAAATTTAGCTGCTTTACTCCAGCATCAATCCAGATGCAAGAAACCATTGTCAGGTCAAGTGATCAGCAGCCAGCATTGAAGCACAAGGAGCTGTTTTAGTACAACTGGTGGTTAGAACAAGTGTCATCTGTTTTTCAATGGATCAGAGTTGACCATTGGCGCTGTACTTTAATACCATTATGGTGTTCAGAAAGCACTGGTAAATTGGTGGAATCCATTCCACTATCCCATACTCACAATGCACTGTGTTGGGCACTTACCACAGACATTTTTTTGTTCTTTTGTACCGCTGCATATATTATGTTGGTGCTCTGACTTTACACAACAAACATCTGTCTGGTGTACTGTATATTTGTTTCTCTGGAAATAATTATTTCTTATGGATAAATAATGTCTCCTCCCTGTTATGTATTGGTTAGAAATAAACACTGGCTAAATGAAGGAAAGTGAAGGTGTGCCATACCTCATTTATAAATTTGTTTTTTTTTGCAATCAGTGTCTGTTTATTCGCCACACATTTGTCATTACTGCTTTCGACTGATAGGTCCATTACTCAAAACACGCTGTTTTCATCAAAGTAGAGCTGCCAATTCAGAGGTGAACAAGTGCTATGGTCTCCACTTGGTTTGATCAAATTCTGTCACACCCATCAAATTTGGAGCCAAAACAAAAAAAAAGCAAAGATACTTTTCCAAATTACACTGAACGGAAACCCATGTAATGTATAGTCTACTTATCTATATAATTAGAAGTCTCCTGTCTCATTGGCTGATTTGTTTCATGGATTCAGAGGTATCCCAGTTCAGCAGAACCATGCCTCATAATACCACTACGAAACAAACCAGTGCATTTCACCCAAACAATAGCCATTTGGAAGAAATAAGCAGCAGGAAAATAGGTTGAAAATTTTTTAAAAACTGCAAATGTTGGAAATCTGAAATACAAACAGAAAATGTTGGAAATTTTCAGCAGATCAGGCTGCATCTGTAGAAGGAACGACATGGTAAAGTTTTGGGTTAGTGAACCAATGAGAAGCCGATCACCTAAACACGTAACTGTACTTTGTCAAAAATGCTGCCTGCCCTGCCCACTATTTGCAGTAAATCCCATTACTACTTCACCTATGTTCTAACCATGCTCAGCATTTTAACTTGTTTAACTTCACACAGAGATATTTCAGAGGGTGGCAAGAACGTTAACATAATATTAAAAAACAACACAGTGCAGTTAAAGAAAAATATAGCATCAGTGATATTCTCAGTTTAATTTCTTCACCTTTAAGGTAATGCAAATTATAATTGTCCAAAATATTGTATAGTTTCCATTATTGATTAATGGAAGCATGTTTTTTTAATAGAGAAGAGGGAAAGGAACAGGTGGCTTTAGTTGTGTGGTAACATAGAATGCCTCGGTGGTGGTCGTTTACCGGTTTGCAGCTGCTGTTACGATCATGAGAGTTTCCTCCTTTCCCGGACTAATCAAGTCCTTTTCAGGGTTACTATTTTGCACCTTCCAGCAAAGGCAGTGCTGAAAGTTGGCAGCTGATCTCCCTGTCTGTCTCCATGTCATTCCCGGGAAGCTGTGTGTGGCTCTGGAAAGACCGAAGGAGAGGAGAAAATAACACAGATCATTTCAAATTATAAAAAGGAAACAGTTTAAATCGTGTAAAAATGAATGGAATGTTATACAATCCCAGTATTTTTGTGCTTCTTTTTTCCTATTTAAAATCAATGTAAAATGAGTGGGATTACAACAGAGTTGGTGCTTTGCCCAGAACATGACCTGGGAAATCTCCATGGATGTGGTGCAATCCCTTTAAACAGACCATGAAAGACTTGGAAACATTACTTTGTGATATGATTTATGATATCCTAGTTTTGCTCTTTGAGCTCTGATTGTCAGGGTGCCAACCAGCAGGCTGCCCAGTAGCTGAAAGCACAGACTGAATTTGCACCTGTGACTCCACTCGTGTGAAATCTCCGTGATGAAGTGCCATAAAATTATGGCGTTGTTAAGGTGTTGGAAGGAGTCTTAACTGGCCTGACAAACATAGTGCCGAAGGCAGTGATAGGTCACCTGACCCAGGTCTAAAATTTCAGGCTGAGAACACGAGATTCTGACTGAATGACATGTGGACCATTGAAAACAGACACAAGTTGAAAGCTTCTCGAGAAGAAGAAATTACAATTACAATCAGTTCTCAGTCTGGAGAAGGAGTTCTTTAACTCTTTCTAAAACAGACACCACAAGACACCACTAAATATTTTTTCTAATCCTACACAAATCAGAGTCTATACAACTCTCATGGAACATAGAACAGTACAGCACAAGGACAGGCCCTTCGGCCCACGATGTCTGTGCTGAACACAATGCCAAATTAAACTAAATCTCTTCTGCTTGCACATAAAATTGGTAGATTGGTTTATTATTGTCACATATACAGTGAAAAACTTTGTTTTGCATGCCATCTGTACAGATCATTTCATCACATCAGTACGTTGAGGTAGTACAAGGGAAAAGCAATAACAGAATGCAGAATAAAGTGTTACAGTTATAGAGGAAGTGCAGTGCAGGCAGACAATAAGGTGCAAGGCCATGACAAATGATCCATATCCCTCCGTTCCCTGCATATCCATGTGTCTATCTAAAAGCTGTCATTAGTGTATCTGCTTCCACCCCTACCCCTAGCAGCCCGTTCTGGGTGCCTACCACTCACTGTGTGAAACAAAAAAAAAGTAAAACCTGCTCCACACATCTCCATTAAACTTTTCCTCTCTCACCTTAAGTGCATGTCCTCTAGTATTTGCCATTTCTACCCTGGGAAATAATGTCTACCCTATCTATGCTTCTTATAATTTTATAAACTTCCATCAGGTTTCCCCTCAGCCTCTGACACTCCAGAGAAAACAACCAAGTTTGTCCAACTTCTCCTTATAGTTCATATCCTCTAATCCAGGCAGCAATCTGAAAAACCTCTCCTGTACCCTTTCCAATGCTTCCACATTATTCCTGTAATTGGGACGGCCGCAATTGCACACAATACTCCTAGTGTGGCCTAACCAAAGTTTTGTACAGCGGCAACATGACTTCCTTACTCTTATACTCAATGCCCCCACCAATGAAGGCAAGCGTGGCATACACCTTCTTTAGTCTCTTTCTTTCCTTTTTTTTCCTTGCTGATTTTACTTCAACACCTCTTCACTCCTTGCTGGAGCAGGGCTTGGGACACAGATGCCCTTCATTAGCTCCTCCCAGTGGCCATTATTCACATGTTAGCCCAGGAAATGATCATCATCCACCACTTAGACAAATATGGAGCTAGTGTAGCAGCTGGGAACTGGCAATGTTTACTCTCCCAACAGCATCCATCCTCCTCACCACATTATTGATGACGTTTGTCATAGACTCGCATCATCCAGGATGAAATTAGAGAAATGACTCTGCTTATAACTCTTTTACTGATCACTTCAAGTCACTGGGGCATTTGCAATGTTTCACATGTAGCCTTCAAAAATACCTTTCAATTGAAAATGTGCATTAACTTTCTCTCTCTTGTGTTCATTGACTTCCAAACAACCCTCCAAAATACAGGCACAAACACAAACGGCTGAATATCTTCCTTCAGAGTCATAGGTTTTCAATGATCTTATGACAATCAGCTGAGCAACAAAACTTACACATGTCAATGAGTCGAACGACTCATTGACAGGCATCACAGCTGAGCCTGATTTAAAAAAGAAAATGACGGAGTCACTCAGACTGACAAGTGTGCAACCTGATACGCTGGATCCGTTTTTGCTTCATATGGATGCTGCTTGGCCTGCTGGGTGTTTCCAGCATTTTCTGCTTATTTCAGAGCTCCAGCACGATTTTGTTTATGGACAAGCCCTTCCCTCCCCTCCTCGGATAGCCACACTTGCATACTTCTCACATGGGGCAGCATTGGCAACCCTGGTTGATTTCTCCCCTTTGTAAGGAGCACTGAGGCCAGCTCTGGATGCCACAGAGTTCAATAAGTGGCATTATCATCACATGTAGGAGTTCCAGTGCACAGTGAAATCCTGTTACTGGCCTGTTCTTACCGAATGCAATGAAGTCCTTTGATTTTCAGCATATTCTGACTTTGAAATAAAAACATTTTTATTAATAGATTAACAGTACACACATACTCAACTGATAAAGCCTTGATTTCAAACATTACCTGACATTCAGACACCTTCCCTCATTAAGATCCAAAATTGTACTGCGGAAATACTCATCTGACAGGAAAAGAGCTTTGTAGCCTCCTATGAAGAGGGACTGTAAAAATTCAAGTGCTTCTTTTATAAATCAGTTAAATATGTTTTCTTCCTTAAGTGCTGAAGCTCTACAGACCATGTATCTGCTGATGAGCCCCAAGCAACTTTATGAACATTATAAGGATGATTATGAAATCCACGATATCAATTGGAACCTGGAGAAGGCAAC
>JAUZTB010000069.1:20833333-20843359 GCA_034780895.1 Rhynchobatus australiae
CCACTTTTTTTATATTTTTCTTCTAACCAACTATGTTTATCTCAGTTAATACTGTGGAATATTACAGATAATGATGGAAGCAAGTGATGTGGGACAAGTGTTGGAATATGATGTAGATGTAAGAAAAAACAGCCATTATCTTAATAAATAGCGGAACAGGCACAGGAGTCTGAATGGCCCAATCCTATTTCTATTTTTTTGTGCTTATCTTTTGATGGCCTCCTACTTTATCTGCCAATTCCCTCCCCCCCCGCTCCCAAAAAAAAATCCTGAACTAGTTCTCTTCTGATTAGGGACGCCTCTTTAAAAACAATGCTGCAGTGTATGAAAACCTGATTGGTTGGTGAGCAACCGGCAACAGATTCACTTTGGATCAACCTGGCCTAACTTCACGCAGAAATTTTTAAATCACAACTCTTGTACCACAGAAAATGTCATGATGTGTACCTGGCATGGAAAAGGGCTGATTCACACTGGGAATTTACAGACCAGAGCAATTTGATCCAAAAACTAGCATAACCATATTTGTTCTTCTTTTAATGATCTGAAACATTAACTCTGTTTCTCTCTCTACAGATGCTGCCTGACTTGCTTAGTACAGAAGGATGTGATTGTAACTGAGAGAGCGCAGAGGATTTTAACCAGGATACTGCCTGCGCTGGTGCATTTCAGTCATAAGGAGAGTCTGGACAAGTTGAATTTGTTTTTCCAAGAGTGGATGAGGCCAACGCAATACTTAATAGAGATACACAAAAATAGGAGAAGGATAGATAGGGTGGAACAGTAAGTATCTTTTCCCCATGGTGGGGTGCCTAAGACAAGAGGGCATAGGTTTAAGATGAGAGGTAGAAGTTTTAGACGGTATCTGAGAGGAAATTTTCTGCTGCCTGAAGAGATGGTGGAGGTAGATGCTCTCACAACATTTAAAAAGCATCTAGACAAATAGCCATGGAATAGAAAGCAGACCTAATGTGGGTAAATAGGATTAGTGTCGATGGATACAAGGGCAGCATGGACATGATGGGCCAAAGGACTGTTTCTATGCTGTACAACTCTAAGGCTCTATGACTCTGTCTCCAGCTTTTCCTGTTTTTATTTGTAATCATATTTCACTCCATGAAACAACAATTTTCATACACGTAGCATTGAAAAATGCAAAACTACATGACCAGACCTCTTGGTAAAGTGCATTAAATTTGATTGATTCCTAAGACAGATACTAAGGTCTGAAGGATAGAATATCCTTTACTGAAGGCAGTAACTCACAACCATATTGTAGTTTCTGGGTACAGCAACATATCAAAAATATGATAAACCGATTCTAGTTATACCTCTAACTCTATGCAAGTAGCAACACAAAAGAAACCCACAGACATTTGACCCTAAGAGCCAAAATTGACCTCTTAATGTACAAAAAATATAACAGAGAGGAGATATTATTTATGATCTGTATAAAAACTCTGGATAACAACCAGAAAGCTTAATAAATGTTCTGCCCAATCAAGACAAGAGATGCAGAAAAGGATTTACGCAATTATTTAGCTTAGTTTTGCAATTGCAGAGATAGACGGCACATGAAACTTAACACAGGTGAGGTACAAATAAATTAAATATGTGAGCTGTGAGTAAAACTGATTGGGCACAGGGAGGCTTAGAAAGGATCTTGGGAGTCATAATTTTGTTGTTAATTTGGTTAGGGAATTAAAAAAGAGAACAAAAGAATTCAGCCAGGTAATTTCACTTACAATCAATGTCTGTGAATAAAGTGTAAATGCTGGCTGTTTAACAGAGGCATTACCCTATCTCCAAAATGACTCATTGTTCACAATCTTCTCTCTGAGCAGGTCATGGTCCACTCCTGCTGCCTCAAACCAAGGAAGTGCCATTCCCCAGCTGAAATATTGATTAGTGTTGATTTGGCTATTCATTTGTAGCTGTAGGAATTAGAAGCATGGTGGAAGATGGTTTGGATGGCGAGGAGGATTTACTTAACATGACTCTTCCAATCAGGAAGAAGGGTGACATAAGAAACAGGGACCGAAGTTGGCAAAATACCTGCTCAGAGTCCCTGCCACTATTTCTCTTCATGAGACAAAATGGGATTGAGGTCCAAGGCTGAAGTGATTGAAGTTGGAAGTTCATCTAAGTTCATCTTTGGTATTTATTTAAAAGAGGCATTATGTGATTAAAAATGTTTCCAGATTAATCAACATATGCAATATTACCACTTATGTCTGATATTAAAAACATTGAGGTACAGGGGATTCAACTCCTAGGAAAACTAGAAAAAGTAGCTCCAGAGGAGTTCCTGGGATGAAAGTAAAGGTTTCTGCTTTGTTTCAGTACTTCACTCAAAAGACAGGATGTGTCAATGTAAATATATTCATATTCACAATATGTGCTTACAGAGCAATTTTAATGGAGCAAAATATGCCATGTTACTCAATTAACAAGCAGGAGTGATGGTGGAAACTTGCAAGTGATGACCAAAAGTGCGATAATAGGTTTTAAAGAGGTATTTCTAAAGCAGGAAGGAATGGGGTGCAAGAGGACTTTCCAAACTGGGTCCTTGGACAACTCTGCACTGCTGACTGAAAGCTCTGCCACAGGGAATAGAGCACTTGATTCGAGATGAGCAGCTCAGTTACCAAAGAGGATGCCAATAGCTAGAACATAGCTGGGGAGGATCACAATGGCAGAACCGTACAAGAAGAGAGTGCAATTTTATTGACATGAATTTTTGAAGGCCCTGAATTAAGTGAGGATAGATGTGTTTGGTAGATTTACAAACTGATATCTAGGCTCTGGAAGACCCAGTAATATCTGCAAAGTCATTAAGATTGGTGGTGATAGTGCTGAAGCAAAGTCACACAAATCCATGAATTTGAGTCATGAGTTTTACAGAGGTGATACTCTGTATGAGAGGTGGGACTCTGTTTTACAGAGGTGACGAGGTATTATTAATGAGAAATTCACTCTAATTTTGAATAGATTTCTCTTAACATGTTAAGGGTACACTAAATGAGATCGCCATAAATTATTCCAAATGTCTCACACTTTTATGCATTAAAATGCAACCTCACTTGGAATTCTGTATGGGAATTGGCATGCTGCTTACACAGGGTAGCGTTCAGGCCAATTTTCAAACTATCCAACTGCCCAGTCAGAAAAACATGGAATGTATCTGCCTTCAGATGAGGACAATAATGAGGAGACCCTAGTCTAGAAATTGAAGTGGGTAGCTCATGTCTTTTCAAGTGCCAGAGGACTGAATTGCAGCATGGAGTCGATTGCTGAATGGGATTGGAACCTTGCAGTGCATGTCACACCCACTGAAACTTTTGATGATAGTGTTCGATGTGAAATGTGTACATCTAAAGCATGCAGTAGTCACGTCAATCACCATGAAACACCAATTAGGTATCTCTGCTGCTATACTGGTCACGCAACTGCAACAAAAATATAGTATAGGCCGCAGACAGGCAGTCCTACTCCTGCACAATTTAGAGAGATACTGTAATAACCTACCTTTGGGGAGCAGGTATCATTGAAACAAGGTGGTCGACAACAATAAAACAAATTCTGTTTGTTACACAACAGGTGGCTTCATATTTATTGCACTCCAGCTACTCCTGTGAAATCAGATCCACTCTGCCAACATGACATTGAAGTCAGCACCAGAGAAATATGGTGCCCATTCCCGTGACTTGTTAAACAGTTAGATCCGAGCTGTCCAGAAACTTCCAGTTCAGCCTCACCACCTTGAGAAGTCTCGGCATTACATCACACAGCACAGGTTTGTCTGTTATTGTGTTCATGGCTCCAGAAATTATGTGTGGTCATTGTGTATGAATGGGAAAAAAATGCAAATTGCACTGCTTTTGTGCAAGTGGTGTTGAAAGGAAGGCACATACCAGACAAGCTGGCGTGGACCCTTGTGCAGTGTCATTTTAGCATCTGTATATGGACCATTTGCACGGAATGCAATGGTAAAAGATGATGCTCTCGACTTCTCTCCATAAAGCTGGAATTAATTAGAAAAATAAAAACAGAGAAATTGAATGCTTAAAATGGGTCATAAGAAAATCTACAGAAGTCATCCAACTTTTATTTCAAAAGGAAGAGTATGGTGTGGCAAAGTGAGTCAGAACAAATGGTGTTTGCTTGCAACACGAAAGTAATTCATCGTGTGATGCCTGAGTTTTGGTTCAATTGAATTCTTGAGAACAGATGAGAGACAAATGACAGAAATACATGGGTTCAAGAAACAGCAGGGAAACTTTGGGAAGAGGTCTGGCTTGATGAACAAAAGGGAGGGGAATGCTGGAGAGGTGGTTGAACAGCTGCTGTCATCCTCAGTGCCAAGAAAGCCCATATGTGGAGGGACAGGAGAAGCTAGGACTGTTTCTCCTTGGAGCAGAGAAGGTGACAGGGTAACATACATGTAAATTAAGAGGGAGCTCTGGAAGTGCACTTAAGAAGAATTGTTTTCTGCAGCAACAAAGTGAACAAATAGCAAATTTAAATAAATGGCAATAAAATCAGAGGGGAAAGAGGAAGAATTTGCATCTCAAAGAGTGCTGTTATATTGGAATCTCTAGACGATGGAAAAATTTTCCATGTGTACTCTCAAAAGGCAATTGGACATCCATCTGAAGAGAATTCATTAATAGGGTTATGGGGAAAATACTGGGGGTGTGGGTCTCAAAGGACCAGCGCAAGCACAGTGGGCCAAATAGTCTCTTTTTGTTTTGTCATCTTCTATGATCGGTTCCTTATTGGAAGAAAAGAGAGGGAGGGACATTTAAGAAGATAGTTGACAGAGAAGAAATGGAACTTTGATGTTGGGGATGATTGTGAAGAATTGATCGGTTTTGCTGTAGGGTGGGCAAGGCCCTAATTGGGTTGATATGGATCCTTCAGATCTGGTAATGGATATCTAACTGTGTTGTGCCAAACTCATGCAGGATTATGTCAGGAAGCAAAAGTGCAGCACAAGTGATGAAATAACCTGAATGAGACATGGTGTAAAGGTTTGTTAATGTTGAGTTGGGGAACAGGTTGAACAGAATGACGGTTGCAGAAATGGTTAAAGTTCAGAATGTGCCTCAGAATTTAGTTGTGAGATTTTACTCTGGATGGACGCACAGTTGGGTTGGAAATGGGTAGGGGGCCACAATTATCCACTTGTCATTTACTTAGCCATTTACTCAACTGGCTGATTCTCTTTGAACCTCTTTCTCCATCCTCCTCACAATTCATAACCCCATTCAGTGCTGTGTTTTCAGAATATTTGGAAATACTAAATTCAGATGCCTCGTCCAAATCACTGATAGAGATTGTGAACAGCTGGGTCTGAAGCACTGATAACTGCAGTAACCCATTCTGCCAGCCACCCCGAAGAGATCACTTTAATCCGGTTTCTGTCTGTCAACCATTTTTCAATCCATGCCAGTAAATTATCCCCAATCCCACGTGCTTTAATTTTGCACACTAACCTATTATGTGGGACTTTATCAAAGGCCTTTTGAAAATCAAATTTCTCTTTCATAAATCCATATTGCCTTTGTTTAATCCCACTGATGTTTGCTAAATGTCCTATTATCTTGTTTTGAATATTTTCATCATTTCCTGATTGAGTTTTCATTTCTGATTGCAATTCAGTGGTGTTAGCTAAGAACAGTATTTAGCTTGGTTGTGATTCGCACTGCAATCAGATAGCTGGCTGACACTAATTTTTTTTATCATATGCAGAATAACACCATAGGAGAACATTAGAAGGCCCAAAATATCATAATCTCTACATAAAGACGGGAAAAATTGAGGGTGATACATGGGAAATTACAAATAAATGTTCTTAAAGAGGTATAATTTGCCATATCTAAACTAGCTACTATACCCTAATATAATAGACATGCAGGATAAAGAGGCCGAGGCAAAGAGCTGAGGACAGCATGCATAGTCACTTTTACGATCTATTAAACAGCAGTGATGTGCTGTAAAACCAGCAAAGCATGTTTTAATAGTAAAATAAGGAAATATATGGTGTGACTGCACTGCTGCTGGTGACTCATCATCTTTCCTCATTTTTTTCTTGTCCTTCATCGAGCAGCAGTTATCTCTGACTGATTGCTATGACATTGCATTGATGGTAAGATCAGGCCCGGGGGGCTGCTTTCTAGTACTGGTATTTCCGTATGTTACTAACTCAGCTATTAACACCTCGACTCCAACTGGAAATGGCTGAGCTTAGTTATTGTAGAGACGCAACCAAGCTTCAGACATCAACACTTTGTTAAGCAAAAGATAAATGACAAAGTCAAAAACTATGAAGCTGCAGATCAATTTTGTCTCATCAATGTTTAAACTGTCTTTTCACACGAACCATCCACCATCCCACCCATCACCCCCAACCACTCATGCATCCTCCTGCAATTAGTTTTTTTCTCTCATTTCTCCCAAGCTACTCTTCTCTGAAGGAGTGTAACAATTATTCGAGGGAGCAGAAACAGTAGCCAGGATTCTTGCTTATGATTGTATTCTGATGACCCATGATAAAAGTGAACAGTGGTTGAGGGTTGGTCTAACTCAGCCACAATACCACCTTGATTAAATAGTTTTCCAACAATTACAGCACAAGTCAATTTTTAAAAATAAAATGTATCAGTTCCTTTAATGAGGTATTTTCGCCATTAATACTTAATATTGTAGATTACGGTTTGTGAAATACTATGAACATTTTAATCCCCAGGGATTACCCTTGCTTCCTCCTGAAGGCACGAACTCTGCTTGTTGTAAGGTTCACGAAGCTCCAGTTATCCTCCTGTACCTCCTCCCGGTAACCATGATTCACGGGTAAATAAACCATTTAACCGTGAAGAATAGAACAGCTGAGCCCAATTCAGCTCTTACTTGATTTCAATGATAAGGAGCACCCTGGCAGTTTGTTGTACTTCCCTAGCCTGGTGATGCTGAAGTAATTGTAACTTCATACAGCCAACCCAAAGAGGCAACATAATTAATCATCCTTGACCTTATTGGTCTCTCTTTCACTAGGCAATGTATTTAATAACTAAACATTCAAGAAGAGAATTGAATAGACAAAATTAACATGAAGTTCCCCCTGCAGCAAACAACCTGATGGAGGATCTCAGGATCTCAGGGGGTCAAGCAGCATCTGCGGGGCGGGGGAAGAAATTGCTGATGTTTTGAAACCCTGCTCCAAAATGTCTACAATTCCTTTCTCCCCACAGATGCTGCTTGACCCACTGAGTTCCTCCAGCAGATTATTGCTCTAGAGTCCAGCATCTGCAGTCTCTTGTGTTTCTGAAGATCGCTGTGAGCAGTTTCAGGAGAGATTTGGCTTTCTTTCAATGCACTTCCATTTTTCCTAAATATGAGAGCATAATTTAATCATGGCCAATATAAATTATATATTAATCAACAGGAGGCTCTTTTTACATTGAATAATGTATCTCCAAATCTCTCCTTTTGTTAATGGCTATTCCAGGGGACACAGTTTATTTTTGATATTTATAACTCATAATTGATAAGATTTATGTCGGGCCCTGCGGTCACAGCATGAGCAAGAAACAGGAAGAGTGCACCCAACTGGCGTTCCATTTTTTTTTACTAAGCCAAACTACAGGCTTAAACAGACAAGATGGTCTTCAGTGCAATATTGGGAGAATGCTGATTTAGAGTTGTTGTCTTCTCTACAGTTGGTGGTGGCATCCGTTAGTCTTGCAAGACCATGAATCTGCGCATGGAGAGTCTTCCTTCAGTCGGTAGTGGTAGAGCAGCGTCTGTTGTGACTGTAGACGCCTGCTGTCCTCCTGTGTTGCTTTGGTGCTGTTTTTCCGGCGAGTGCACTTTTCTTCAGCAGCTAGCCTCAGGTTTTCTTCTCCTTGTTTCAGACCTCTGTGTAGTTCCAGCCTCCAGTGAGAGTGATTGCTTGCAATTTCTTCCCACCTCTCAATGTTCATGTTCAATGACTTCATATCTCTCTTGCAGACGTCTTTGAAGCGAAGATGGGGCTGTCCTTGTACTCTCTTGCTGGAGGCCAACTCCCTGCACAGCAGGTCTTTCGGGATCCTCCCATCTGGCATTCTCTACAAGATGTTAAATTATGGCTTCTTTTGTTTGCTCCAATTTCTACCTCCCTACTTGAAACGTACCTCTGACCAACCTTTAGTCCAAATGTCTTTATTGTTAGATTAACAAATACGTTTTAAATTTGGCTCTGTGAAATGGGTTGGAGATTTTTTTACATTAATAGTAATTTACTGCCTCCATTCCTCCTGAACATTAATTTCTCTTTCTTTTCTCCTTCTGGTGGCACTGAGGCCACATTGCTGAAGACAGCCAGCTTCTTCAGCCTGAATGGACACTTTTATCTCTAATAATAAATGGCAAGCATTTGCCAAGGTGTGAGAATCAGTGCTGAGGCCAGATCTGCCCTTCCCTCATTTTCCAGAAGGCTCCCTTGATAGTGTCTGGGGCATGAATCCAGCTTGATTTCCCCTCCCTAGCTCAATTATAACAATCCTTCCAAGGGGAAAGAATCTTAAAATGTGTTAAGCAGATGGAAAGGAACTGAATGACAGATGGGACAGTTGGAAATCTAACTCTGTGACTTTGTGGGCTTTTATTATATTGACTGTATTGATCTTTAAGAGTGAATCCACTGAAGCCAGGTCAATTTCAGGCAATCAATATCCTGTCTTATATAAATTCACAAGGGTGATTCCACTAGTGCAAATTTTCACAGTTCTTTGACAAACTGAAGAATGTCTGATCTGGATTGGATTGTCACAGTCAAAGGTGGAAACTCTGCACTTTTTCAGAAAAGAGGAACTCATTTATATGGTGTCTTTCACAACATCAGCCTCCTCAAAGCACCCAGCAGTCAATAAGGCATAATTTTTGCTGTGGTTAATATAGTAATATAAGAAATGTTCTTGACCTCCATCCAGCAAGCTCCCATAAATGGCAGGGATAGCAATTAAGTAAGTTGTTTCCTGACCTTGCTTGAGGGCCATCAACAGTACACCATTTCCTCAAAAACACACTGACGTTCCAGTTTAAATCTCATGTTCACATCTCTGGAGAAGGAATTGAATCTTCTGATCCAGTGGCAAGAGAGCCATCACTGAAGCATTCTCCTTTACCATGTTCAACCATACTTTAGACAGGTCAAGGATAATTTCCAATGTTGTAGAGCCATCTAAGGTGGCAGAATTATGGAGCTTCATTTTAGTGAATTGAAGAGTCACCTACTGGGAATATGAGAGTGGTTTTACAGTGCAAATATGTAGAGTTTAAACAAGATTTCCATTCCATGAATCCTAAACTAAACAAGTGCTTTTTGTGAAGAGAACCATACCATAGCTTGGTGCCTTCTGAAAAGGAAAAGGGAAAATGGGTGAGCAGAGAATTATGATGTAAAATGGTATTTTGAAAGGGTTAATCATTTCAATGACCAGGAGCAAGAATGTTATGCTGGATTGCTGTAGTATGTTTTAATCAAACTAGAAAAACAAAATGAATATTAAAAACAATTGCTGATGCATTACAATTCCCTACTTTCTATTAGCCACGGTATAGAATTTTAAAAAGTGAGCAAAAAGCATCCGGTGTTAATGAGACGACAGCTCAAACAGGAACACAGAGTTGAGGGCAACGATAAATTACTGACAAACATGCTTCAACAGAACAAAAAATTGATTCATTTAATTTTCTTTTGTCATTTGACATACAGCTCTCTGACATTCGGCAAAAGTTGCTGAGTAGATTTTGAATGATTAATTACCATGGTAACCACTTGTTTTAAATGGCAAGGATGAAATGGCCCAAGTAAAAGGCAGTAGGAGATACTTTAAGAATATTCACTGCAAATTAGCAGTAGAGTCACTGTTTATCCATTAGGTAAAAGTGTCTGTGTGTGCCTAATGAGAGGCTAACAATGCTTCTGAAGTAATTATTGTCAATCAGAGGCTATGGAGGGGAGGGGTGGTAATTAGTGGA
>JAUZTB010000069.1:23035641-23048050 GCA_034780895.1 Rhynchobatus australiae
GGGGCATTGACAGAGATCTCTTTATGCACTTTAGCTACAGGCAAGGTTCGAGAGAACTGGAGAATATCCAATATTGTTACTTTAAGAAGGGCATTAGGGACATATCTGGAAATTATAGGCCAATGAGCCTTACATCAGTGGTAGGGAAATTATTGGAGAAAATTCATAGAGATAGGATCTACTCACATCTGGAAAAGCAGAGACTTATTATGAATTGTCAGCATGGCCTTGTGTGCGGAAGGACATATGCTCCCTAATCCTACTCACCAAGGACATTTCCTGACCCTTTTAACTGTGCTGATTCCCTGTTTAAGTTTGTTCCTGCTACTTCGATATTCCTCAAGGGCCCCGTCTGATTTCATCTTCCAAAACTGGACATATGCTTCCATTTCCTTTTTGACTAAATTTACAACAATATAAAATTCAACATCCAAGATTTGCAAACCTAGCCACTTTGTCCTTTTAGCATATGTCCTCTAATCCAGGCAGCATCCTGGTAAAGCTCTTCTGCACCCTCTTCAAAGCCTCCACATGCTTCCTGTAATGGGGTGATAGAAATGCATACAATACTCCTGATGCAGCCGAACCAGAATTTTAAAGCTGCAACTTGACATCCTGACTCTTGAACTCAAAGCCTCAACTAATAAAGGCAAGCATGCCACACGCCTTCTCTACAACTCTATCAACCTGTACGGCCACTTTCAGGGAGCTATGGACTTGGACCCCAAGATCCCTCTGTAGATCAACACTATTAAGGGTCCTGCCATTAACTGTTTACTGACCCTTTACATTTGATTTCCCAAAGTGCAACACCTTACAATTGGCCGGTTTAACTTCCATCTGCCATTTCTCTGCCAGTATCTGCAAATGATCTATAGCCAGGTTATTCAACTTCCTCCATTAATAGAACCATAGAACAAGAACCACACCTTGCACTATCTAACCCTTTCCTCCCACATATCCTTCTATCCCACATTCCCCCATATGCCTATCCAACAATCTATTGAACCTATCCAACGTATCTGCCTCCACCACCACCCCTGACAGCGAATTCCATGCACCAAGCACTCTCTGGGTGAAAAACTTCCCTCTGACATCTCCCCTGAACTTCCCACCCATTACTTTAAAGCCGTGCCCTCTTGTCTTGAGCATTGGTGCCCTGGGAAAGAGGGGCTGGCTGTCTACTCTAACTATTCCACTCAATATTTTATGCACCTCTATCAGGTCTCCCTTCATCCTCCTCCTCTCCAATGAGTAAAGCCCTAACACCTTCAGCCTCTCCTCATATTCCATACACTCTTCACTCTTAACTCTTTTCACTTAAATTTATCTTTGTGACCTCTCACCCTCTACCCCTCCACCAACAGGAACGGCATCCACTCTGCGTCGACCCCTCATCATTTTATACACTACCATCAGATCTCCCCTCAGCTCTCTCAGCATCAGCGTCAGTCATTCATTGTTGTTGACCTTTCTCCAGTTCCTTCACATCCTTCCTATAATGTGGTGACCAGAAATGAACGCAATATCCAGCTGAGGGGCTCGGCATTACTTCCCAACTTCAATATTCCGTGTCTCCATTGATAAAGCCCAGAATTGTATGACCAACTAATTGCTTTCTCAATGTCCCCTGTCACTGTTAACGACTTGTGTACCCATTCCTCCAGGTTCATGTGCCTCTGCAGCATCCCTCATTCTATATCAAAAGGCATCACCTCACATTTCTCTGTATTAAACTTCATCTGCCATGTATCTGCCCATTCCAACAGCCTGTTTACATCCTGCACCAACCTATCACTATCCTCTTCGCAGTTCATAACACTACCAAGGTTTGTGTCATCCCTAAGTTTAGTAATGGTGGTTTGCACCCCCAAGAGCAGGTCATTCATATAAATCACCAATCCCTGGGGAATGCCACTGCTCACCTTCCTCCACTCTGAAAAGCAACCATTCACCACAAACCTCTTGCCTATTGTTTAGCCAACTTCATGTCGATATCCCCTTTATGTCATAGAATATAGAGCAGTACAGCAAATCAACAAGCCCGTTGGCTCTCTACATCTGTGCCGAATGTGATGACAATCTAAACCAATCCTGTCTGTCTGCACATCCCACCATTCCCTGCCTGTTCGTGTGTCTGTCTAAATGCCTCTAAACATTGTTGTATCTGTGTCCACATCCTCCCCTGGCAGCAGGTCCCAGGCACCTACCACTCTCTGTGATAAAAAAAATGCTTCACACATCTCTTAAAATTTCCCTCTTTCACCTTAAAACTGTGCCCTCTGGTATTTGACATTTCTACCCTGGGGACAAAGATTCTGATTGTCTAGCCTATCGATGCCTCTCATAATTTTATAAACTTCTATCAGGTCTCCCCTCAGCCTCCAACACTCCAGAGAGAACAACCCAAGTTTGTCCAACCTCTCCTGAGAGCTGATGCCCTGTAATCCAGGCAGCACCCTGGTGAACCTCTTCTGCACCCTCTCCAAGGCCTCCACATCCTTCCTGTAATGGGGCAACCAGAACAGGAGACAATACTCCAAATGTAGCCTAAACAAAGTCTTATACAGCTGCAACATGACTTCCCGACTTTTATACTCTGTTGATATTCCTGTATCTGGCACTATATCAAAAGCCTTCTGGAAGTCCCTGTACATCACATCAACTGCATCATCCTTATCAATTCTATCCATAACCTCATCAAAAAAAATTCAATCACATTCATTAAATATGATTTTCTCTTCACAAATCCCATCTGCTTGCCTTAATTGATGCAGGTGGCTATTAATTCAGGAGCAGGTTTAACCCTTCCAGATCTGCAATGCATGGGGAGGGTCTGGGATCTGAGCACCGCCTCTGGGGTCTTTGAATAGATGGGGTACAATGAGGCAAAGTAGGTTGTGGGGCTCTCTCCCTCGGCCCACAGTCACTGTTGTCGACGGTTACCTCACCCTGAGCTGTCCATGTCTCCCTTCAGCAGCCAGAATTCCTGAGCCTTGGGAAATCTAGTGACCACTGGTAAGCATGCAGTGCAGGTCAAATCAGAGACTGCCCACCTCATTAAAGTGTTCGAATTGTAAACCTGTCTCCCATTCTGCCTCTGTCCCAGCTAGGAGTTGGTGGCCATATCATAGAAATCATGGAACAGAAGGAGTCTATTCAGCCTTTGTGTTCATGCTTGTTGAAAACAAACCAGAGCACAGATTCTCCCCACCTTACCAATGCCCACTTTATGTATGGCCTGTACATACGAATGAGCATTTAGGTTTGGGTGGGATGGATTTACCAGCTGTTGAGAGACTTTGGACATCTTCTGGGAGAACTCTGTTTGTAGCCACATTTCTTACTTGCGGACTCTTTGGGTGACGAAGAGTTCACAGGAACAGAACGCTGTCATAACCTGGGAAGGACCTGTAATCACTCTTCAGCTCGGCAGCCACAAAAGTCACGGCGCATTAGCTGCTCGTCCAGTGTCCTTTCAAAGATGGAGAGACCGTTAGCCTCCACCACAAGCAGCGAGTGTCAAACCCCCACCAATCACTGAGTAAAGAAACTTTCTCTTCAACTCCTCTCTAATCCTTTCACCAAACATGCAACCTCTAGCCCTGGTTATCAACCTCCCTGTTAAAGGAAACATACCTTCCTTTCGCCTCATAATCTTATACAATTAAATCTCCCTCAGCTTCTATTCCAATATCACCAATTTCCTATCAGACAGAATCTCCACAAAACTAGAGTCACCCACCTCTTAATAAATCCCCTTTGCACCCCTCCAGGGTGACCAGCCACCCCAAACTGAGTGCAACAGTTCTGTTAACTCCCTGTCCAATGAGAATGACTGCATGTGAGGGGAGGGTGGGACAGTTCTGTCAGCACATTTTTTAATAAAGAAAAAGTTATCATAACTGACTGCTAATTATGGCAATGAGAAAGGATGTGACCAAAAACTGCAAGGAAAGTATATTTAAGGTTGTGAGCTATTGGCTTCTAAAGTCTCAGACATGATAGAAAGATGGATGTACGGATCATCAGTGAAAATTTGAGGCGCTCAGAAGTATATAACATCATAAGAGGCACAGGTAGGGAAATAGTCAGAATCTTTTTCCCAGGGTAGGGGTATCAAAAACAAGAAGGCAGGGGCTCGAGGAGAGAGGACGGAGTTTCAAGGGGATCTAAGAGGAGATTTTATTTTATGCACAGACAGTGGCTGATATCTGAAGCTCACTGAGTAGGTGGTGGAGTCAGGTACATTCAGTACATTTAAGAGACATTTTGACGGGCAATTAAATGGATAAGGCATGGAAGGATACTGACCTAATGCGGGCGAGTGGGATTGGTGTAGATGGGTAAAGTGGTCAGTATGAACGCAGTGGGCCACAGGGCCTGTTTCTGTGCTGTACAACTCCGAGAAGAATGGAATTCCTATCTTCATTAATACGTAGGATTGTGTAGGTGTAGGTAGGGATAAGTGACGGCATTGTGCTAATTCAAGGACCGTCGTTGGAAGTTCAATCGTGCTTGAGGCTCAAGATGTTGTGCATTGCTGAATTAACTACATACATGCCTGGCTTTCCTTTTGCAAGACACACAGTGGGAACTGGGCATGTCCCAAGCCGGGTCCTGGTTTGGCTAAGCATCAGGGATGGAGGACTGATGATGCGGGGGAGGATTGCTGAGTAGAACGGTTAAAGCTGAGGGTCAGCTGCCACAGATCATTGGGGCATGAGATTGGTAGCCAGGACTTGAGGGTAGAGCAGGGTTGAGATGGGTGGACTTGAGGATTGTTAGCCTGAAGCTGGGCTTTATCACAGGGAGGTTGGGTCACTAGCTCGGGTGGTAATCACACAATGGAGAGAACAACTGTTGATTGGACGCAGGTGCAATCAGTTCTTAGGGTGAGCTTGGTGGTGAAATGAGATGTGATCGGTGGGGTTTAGGATTGGGGCAGTAGATCAGTGGATGGAATGGGGAGTCAGCTTGGATGGGGTCCACAAAAATGGAGGATGAGGGGGTAGAGAGTGAGAGAGCAAAGGGAAGTCTGGTGGGAGGGACTCGGGTGATGTGGCCCACTTGTGGAGCTGCTTCATCACGGCAAGTACCTGGATGTTGGCCCAGCAGAGAATGCTAACATTGATTCTAATCTTCCAGTGGATTGGAGGATTTTGTGAAAGCACCATTGGTACTACCTTTGCAGTCATTTGAGATCCCTACTCTAGGATGTCCATGTCTCCAAACCTTACTGGAGATAGAAATCAAGGCTGCAAACACAGCTCGTGAGGAGGTTTATGAACAGCTTTTTTGGCATTGTATGAATGTGATGGAAGGTGCTGAGGTGGTGCAGAATTTTGTCCTTAATGTCTGCCTTTGCTGAGTGGTGGCTCTCAAAACATGGAAAGTGATCCAGATTTTCATTATAGATCTTGATTGTCAGGTGTAATGTTGTGCAGCAAGAAGCAAGTTGATGTCTTTTACACACTAAATGCATGCCTTCCAGCAGATACGTTTCAGTGAAGGAAGAAGTAAATACTTGGAGGGCAACCTCCAAATCTGCATCAACGCAAGGGTCTTCTGTACCTCTATAGGTTGCGGTGATCTTGATTCTGGAATGGAGTTTGAAAAGATTGAATGATTTCCTGTCCATCTTGTAGATTAACTCCCAGCCTAAGTCAAAGTGAAGTTTATTATCATGGGCACAGGTGCGAGACTTAGCTGAGCAGCATCACGGGCATATAGCACACAGCACAGAGCAGGAAGCCCGTTGGTTATGTAGTGCAGTTTTGCAGCAAGAAAGATTGAAAGGAGAGTTGGTACAATGGCCCAGCCTTGCCTGAATTCCTCCCCACCCACCATATGCACCATTCAGCAAAGACACTAAATATCAGAAGCACAGTTCTGCCATTATAAATTGATCAGAGTAGCACTCCTTAACCATGGCATAATCAGGCATTTTACCATACTTCTGCAGGACTCATTTGTAACCCTTCCATGTAATATTGGCTTCAAATATCTTGCCAGGAGCTAACTCAGTGACATACATTAGTTCATTGAATACTAAACATCACTGAAACAGCTCCAGAGAATCACCAAGGATCCCAAGAGTCAACTCCAATGCCCCAGCCACTGCTCAGGTTGATTCAACATAGATCTGGAATGAATCTGTTATCTTTTGGTTTACAGAATACAATGTTGCACAGGCCTTTTACAGTCAGCGTAGGGCCCAGAAGCATTTCAGTTCTGAATCAAACAATTTTATTTTCATTACCAGGAAAAATAATCATTCCCAAGACTGGTTACAAGCTACAATAAAGTTACAGCATTCATTCAAATAATGGCAAGAACTCCAAAAAAAATCTTGCAATTGTTCTTTAGAACTTGAAGCAGTGCTGCACTGGCAGTGTGAATGCCTCTGACATACTAAATAATCATGAAGTCTGTTTTTTTCTCTTTGGGACGGTGAGCTGTTTCATCAGCAATGATTCATGATTTTTACATCAGTGCAGTCAATCCAAATTATGGCAGCAACCAACAGCAGGTCATTAGGGATAAAAATCAATCAGTGTGAAGCAGATTACCCTGAGCTGGATGGAAAATTCTGTCTGAGCCTTGCTTAAAAATTGACACTGATATTTCATCCGTTTTAGATTTTATGCAGATGAAGCAAAAAAATCACACACACACACACACACACACACACACACACACATTGTCAGTATTGATGTGCAAGGTGGATGGTTTGGTTTTGACAATTTGTCACAAAGAGAGCTGGAGCTTCCAAATTAGGACAAGAGAATAGGTCTTGATGGCAAGGTGGTAGTTAGTAAAATGATATTAATAACTTGGTGAACTCACCAGTCAATAACAACACATTACGTGGTAGAATAGTGAACTGCAGAGTGATGGTTCTGTAAAATGACAGTAGTAACAAAAATAACCATGAAATATAATCAATAACAAGTGCTTAGTAATATGATAGTCAGCAACAAGATTGTCAATAATGTGATGTGGTGAGTAGTTACACATTGTTTAGCATGACAGTGGTCATCAGTGTGGTCAGTAGAAACAGAGTCTGGTTAAATGGTGGTCAGTAAATGGTGCCAACTTTATCCATTCACTAAGATAATGGCTAATCTTTACTTCTATGCCACTTTTCTGCACTATCCTGATATTCATCAGTTCCCATAACATCCAAAAATACATTAATTTCTGTCTTGAATATACTCAGTGACTAAACACCCACTCCTCTGTTGAGCAGAGGATTCCAAAAATCCTCTGGCTGAAGAAACTTCTCATCTGAGTCCTGAATGGCCATTTTCATACATTGAGAATATGGCCCAAGTTCTAGATATCCCAGTTAAAGGAAACACTGTCCCTGCATCTGTCAAGTTCTATAAGTATTGCCAGTGCTTCAATAAGATCAACTCTCATTCTCCTGAAAACAACAGAATGTGGGCTGAGCCTGTTTAATCTCTCTTTATGACATAATCCCTCCCCCTCCACCTCCCATGAATCAATTTTGTGAATCTTAATTAATTCCCTCTGTTGCAAAAAATTTACCCTTTGACAGGGAGGTCAAACATTCCAGGTGTGGTCTCACCAGGACCCCATATCATTGCAGTCATTTATCATTATTCTTGTCCACAAATCCTTTTACAATAAAGTTTAACCTAGCATATGCTTCCTTAATTGGTTAATTGTGCCTACGTGATAACTTTTAATTATCTGTATAGAAGGTTATCAATAGTCCTTTGATTCAACTCTTAACAATTTCTCAACATTAGAATAATTCTTCATTTTTTTTCTACCAAACTGAATGACCTCATCATTTTCTACATTATATGCAGAGTTACAAACAACAACATCTTTGTTGTCTGTAACTTATATAAACGATTTGGATGTGAATGTACAATGCATGGTTAGTAAGTTTGCGGATGATACTAAAATACTCAGTTAGCCTCTCTATATATCCTTCAAGCCTCCCAACATTTTCTCACAACTCATACTGCCACTCAGCTTTGTATCAACAGCAAATTTACATGGATTGTAAATGGATTTTCAAGTGTGATTCCCTGCTCCTTCTGGTTTTTGACAAAATGAGAACACAAGGACACAGAAAAATAGGAACAGGAGTAGGCCACTCGGCCCCTCCACCTTGCCCTGTCATTCAATGTGATCGCAGCTGATCTCTACTCCTATTCTGTGCCAGTTCCCCAGAACCCTCAACTCTTTGATATTTCCAAAATTTATCTATTTCCACATTAAATCTATCGAATAGAGGAGATTAACACAACTCCCAGACCTAGCAAACAACCCTTTTGAAATATGAACTGCAGGCACCAGTAATTCCAGTAATATAGTTCTCCAGGTATGCTTCATACACATCTTATCACACCTTCCACACTATAATTTTTACCTTAGCATAATTGTCTCAAAATCTATGCATAACTATAAATATATTGTATTTTTAACTCATAGACAAGAAACACTTGCCAGCTTTCATAATGATTAAAGTTATGCATTGTAATGTTATTAGACATTGTGAACTTAATTACAATAAATTCTATTTTAGTTGTTTATTGTACATGTGCTTTCATCCTGCCTTCCATTCTGACTTCCTGTAGTTCTTTCCTGCTGTTGTTTTTGAAGTCACAAAATCATCTACTCTGACTTTTCCCCTCTGGATTGCTTCCAAAGTTTGTAATTCCATCTGACTGTTTTCAGACTCTCTTATGGCACTGGCTGACATCATTATGTGTATCTCGTGATATCTCTCATAAGGTAATCAGAAACTTTGAAACCACCTGCAGATATCTCAATACATCTAATCCAATCTTCACTTGATTCTAACCATCCAGTTACTCAGTCAACAATAAAAGCTGTCCAAAATCCTTTGGAGTTTCATCTAATTGAAACTGAGCATTGAATTTTCAACTAATTGAACATTCCTCGCTACAGTACCAGGTGCTGAACCTTTTGCCTTCCACTTTATTTGTAAAGAGATAGCCACTGCCTTAAAACTCCTGTGAACCGGCTCTCTTACACTGTCCAGACTCTTCATCGGAACTGCTTGCTTTTGAGGAATATAAACATTTCCATTGCTCCAAATGATACTCTGCATTCAGGAAACAAGCCTGCAGAATGGTGATGGCAGCATGATCCTGTTCTTTGAGGCCAAGTCACAAACAGAACATGCAAACTCCACACTGACAGTACCATAACACACTGTTCTTCAGTCTGGGGTATCTTACTTTTGTTTAATTCTTTGGCCTGTTACCTTCCTCTGCATGCTTGCAGGCACCAATTTCATGGTTATCTCCACAGGTAGTCCTGAAAAGGCACCTTCTGCCATCACATCTCACTGTCAGTAGAATACAATATTTGGGTTACTTATTGCCTCGTGGTGAAGTAGGCATGTGAACAACCCTTGCTGGCACATATCTGAACACTGAGCATTAAAATTCCCCAGAATTTGAAGAATGTTCTAAATATACTCTTTATGACACTGAAGGTTTATTGTTCATTGACATCCTCAGTTGCTGTTTCCAACCCCCCCTTCTGGGGATATCATATTCCCATTCTCTACCATGGAGTTTCACCTTGGTTCAACGTTGCTCACATTTTTTCTTGATTAGCACGCAACCTTTGCATGAATTGGTCCTACTCCTGGCTTACCACCTTCCAGGTAGCGGCTTCACGTTCTTCTTCACATTCTTCAGCACCACTGCTGAGACACGTTGTTGCTCATTCCTTGAGTATGACACCAGCCCTTGTGGAGAGAGATGCTCTATTATCTCATCCCAACATATACAGATGACAGCAAGGTATCCATCGATTTCTCATTTTCATTAACTGTTTTGTTGGAACTGCAGGTTGCCCCCTGTCTGGCAGCATCCGTAAGATAGAGACTTCTTGATATTTCTCAAGTCCACCAGATCAGTAATCAGTGCACCTGAAACATGAGTGGCTTCTGGATCCCTTCATTGTCCAACTCTGCAGTTTGCTCAACCACACAGTCTCTCAATCCCAGTGACTCAATCCAATCTACCCTCCTAACAGTGGCTCACACTTCTAACCCACATCTGTGAGTTAACTGGAACCACCTATCTGCAGCAGCAACCCAAATGTTTTTACCTCCCTCATAATGAGGTGGATAACAATGGCACAGTGGGTTCTCCTGCTGCCTCACAGTTCCAGCCACCTGGGTTCAGTCCTGATCTCTAGTACTGTGCCTCTGGCCTGGCCTTGAAGAACAGCATCGTGCCACAATTACCATTCTGCAGACTTGTTTCATGAATACAGCCCAAAAATGCATCTTAGGCAAAAATGCTTCTCACTTTTAAGATCCAAATCTATACTGGTGGTTAATCTTCAAGTTGCCTCAAGCATTAAGTTGACCATCTTGAATAGCTTTGCACACTAAATGATCATACAAAACCCAGTATTTAAGAAGATGATATTTGCACCATTTAGCCAGTGTCTTTAACCAAACCACATATTCCCCAGCAGCTTCCTTTGATACCTGGCCGTAGATGTCAAACCTGTAGCTCATGAAAATCTCTGAAGGCACTGGGTTAAAATATCCCTTTAAGGTTTTTACACTGTCAATATAAGAGACCTCGTCTGCAGTTCAAGGCACGAGTAGACTCCCCAATGTCTCTGATCCAACCATCAGCAAATATTATCTTCCTCCTCTTACTCAAGTCTGTGCTGTCCTCCCCGGGACTTCAACAATATGGGCCACACATGAGTGTCAGTGTACCTTTAAGAACTATGGCATACCAGCACTTTTTTTTCCAAAACAGCCCAATGCGAAAGTGTAAGTGAACGGCATAGGGTTCCACTGAGGCTGAAGCTCAGACACAAATCTAAACTTTGTTTCTTTCATGAGTGTGAACAAAGTCCCAGAGGAACAGAAAGCTGAAAAAAATACCTTTATCAAAGACTGGAATTCAGGGACTGTGTAGTTTTTTTTAAAAAAAAAGACTCTGCTTTTCACAGCCTTTTTATTTAAATAATGTAATGTGAAATTACAAAACGTAAAACAGCATGCCGGTATCTGAAAAGCAATTTTTAAAAAATAACGATGATGCATAAGGGTACCCAAAGCAGTATATGTTTGCATTAACATTTACATTTTGTGATTTCCTCTGTGCTGATCATTATTTATTGTGTAGAAACACTGAGATGTGTGAAGTCCTTAGGGTACCTTAATAACATTTGTATTCTTGAGAGCTAACTGCGACGAAATGTAGGATGGATTTTTTTCACCTTTGTGAGTGTTGATTATTCTATCCTCAAAGGAGAGGGAGGAATCTGTACTTCCTGCAACACCATTTCTGCACTGGCTTCCTGTTGTCCAGCTGCCCATGATATTATTTTTGTAAGTTAACTGATACAATTTATTCCTCAACCCTTGGGCCCATTGACGCATTGGTGCTATTGAATAAATATTCATTGAACTATCCTTTATCTTTACATTGTTAATATAAATTCATAAACAGGGAAGTAAAACAGTCATTTATGCAGCGAGCTCATTCTGTTCCAATCTTCTCTGGCCTCAGAGGTCTCTTTCTCCTGAACAAATAGCGATGGAATAATGTTGTTTGTAATTCAGGTTATCTCCTTATAATCCCAAGGTATGTTTTATACGTGTCTTTATCCTTGCAATGGGCTTGACATTTTGCAGGCGCAAAGCAGGTAAATTACAAATTTGCTGTTTGGAAATCAGCAGAGCCGGTGATGAGGGAGACTCATTTTCCATTTTAGTATCAGGAGAACAGGTAGGAATTTGGGCAGAGGTCATTCCTTAGCCCATCAGTCACGACCAGTTCCCACAAAAACTTTTCAACTCTTTGGGGGAAAGTCCTACAACGTGTTGAGGAAGCAGGATACACACAAGAATGGACCTGAACAGCAGTCGCTCTCAAACAGTTTATGAAGCTGAAAGGAACAGTGGAGCCACACTGGACATTTGGATGGGAAACCTGTGTTTGTGCTTGGTGGGATGTACAACCTCTTCAGTTGCTTAAAGGGAACTTCATGCTCATTAATTAGAGTTCTTCACAACACAAAAAGAGCAGTTGTTCCTCGGTGTCGGCTCTTTAACAGGCCTCTCCACCCAAATGAATCGTGGATTTGCACTGAACTCTTCACAGGGAGACATGGAACACAGTGGCCACCAATGAGATATCAAAAGCTGGTGTGAAAAGGAAAAGGCAGAGATATAGGAACAGGTAGGCAAGGGTGGAAAAGAAGTTGAGCAAGGAGTTGGCTGAGGAACGTGATTCTCAGTAAAGATTGGAGGCACAGGAGAATGACTGGAAAAATGAGTCGGCTGGAGACTTTTCTTGAGAGTCAGTGCGTAACCAATCAAAGTTATATGGAGACATAAAATGAGCGGGGGGGGGAGGGA
>JAUZTB010000069.1:26344766-26356429 GCA_034780895.1 Rhynchobatus australiae
GGGATGAAAAGTTGCCATGGAATGCAGAGCTGAGGTGACAATCAGATCAACCATGACCTCAAAGAATGGGAGAGCAAGCTTCAGGGGACGAGTGGTCTACTCCTTCCCCTAATTTGTATGTTTAAAACCCTTTTGAATGATGTTATTCAGTCAGTTGGAATGCATTTAATTGGTTTTAATGAGCTTTGTCGTGTTTTAAATATTATTTTTAATATCCCTAGTTTTTGAATGATTGAGGTCAAAGAAATTAACTTTAATGACAGTTCTGCTTCACGAGCAGATGCCATTCCAAAGCCATTTTACGAGCACTGGATCCTTGTGACCTTGACGTAGAAGCTGGCCTCCCAGAGAAAGTGTTCAGGTACAGGGGCGGTACAGTCGTAATCCAGAAGCTGGAACTAATAATCCAGAGGCATGAGTTCAAAACCCAGTACGGCAGCTATGGAATTTACATTTAGTTGAAGACCTAAATTTCCAAAAGTCCTTGGTAACAAGGACTGCAAAAATCCAGCTGCCATCTTTAGAAGTGTAAAACATTATAAGTATTAGATATAGAGTAAGTAGTCAAAATCTTTTTCACTTGGTAGGGGTACTAAAAACAAGAGTGCATAGCAAATAAGGGAAGTGAAAGGAGTTGTAAACGTGATCTAAGGGCTAAACTTTTCTTCTTACACAGAGGGTGGTTGATATCTGGAACTTGCTGCCAGAGGAGGTGGTGGAATCAGATACAATCACTATGTTTAAGAGGCATTTAGGCAGACGCTTAAATAGGCGAGGCCTAAAAGGACACGGTCCCAAAGCAGGCAAATGGAATTAGTGTAGGCGGGCGAAAAGGTCAGTATGGTGTGGTGCGCTCAAGAGCCCATTTCTGTGCGATACAACTCTGTGTCTGGCCAAAGGTGACTCCAGACCACCCCTCGGAGGTTAAAAATGACCTCTGAAATGGTGTGATAGCACCTTCTCAAGGGACAAATAGATTGGGCAATTACTGGTCTTACCAGCAATGCCCAGAAAATGAATCGATAAATGGAAAAAAAAAAGAGTGGAGCAGCTTGGTGCAAGAGCAATGGAAGAGCTGCATCATGAAATTAAGGGCTGCAATAGCATGGTTTACCTAAAGGTTGCATAAAATAGTCAATGACTTGGCCACCTTTCCCAGGGTATTTTAGTACTGTCTCCTGATGGGAACATCACAGCGAAGTTGCATTGAATTTCCTCGTCTTCTCAATCTGGGATTTGTGGAAAGTGAATTAAGGTCCAGCTTCCAAAACAAAAAATGAGCTCCAGCAGAGGAGTGTGATGATGGTGATGCGAGGCACAGAAATCTTAGAATGATTAAATGTTTCAAAACTCCTAACAAGAATGTCTACTGAATTTCAACAATTCTTTCTCCTAAAACGAACAGTTCTTTAAGAAAGCTGTCATTTTGAAACATCACTCAGAAGATTCCTCAGACAAAACAACCTGTTTGGACTTGGGTGTGTTGTTGCTTTTGGGGGCAGCAGTAATTGTATAGCGGAACTATCCTGTAATCATCTCCTGCCGTGAAGAAAACTCAGAACTACGTTTCAATACATTGGATGAACACAGTTAAAGAACATAGAAAAACTACAGCACAATTTAGGCCCTTTGGCCCACAAAGCTGTGCCGAACATGTCCCTGCCCTAGAAATTACTAGGCCTACCCATAACGCTCTATTATAGAACATAGAAAAAAAATTCAACAGATATTCCCAGAGGGCAATTGCCTTTCAAGTGGGGAAAGATAGTGACTCACACTTTGCTTCTCAGGTACAATACAAGACTGGAAAAAAAGCATGCATATTATACAACTGAGTTCTTTCTACTGACTAAAGAATGTGGCTTCAATATCTTACTTGTCACTTGACGCTTATGTTAACATCCGATCTAGAACCTGATTCCTCATTGTTCCTTCAAACCAATTATAAAATGTAATTATTTCCCAGTCAGGGAATTTTCTGCTCTTGATGAGTCTGGTTCATGTGTAACATTAGGCTGAACAGTGTAGCTGACTCTTGATTGCCTCCTGAAATGACCTAGCAAACCATTCAGTTGCATCAAACTTCCATGACAAACATAATAATAAAACTGCTGAATTTTTTTTTACATGAAACATTAACTCTATTTCTCTTTCCACAGAAGCTGCCTGACCTCTTGAATGTCTCCAGCATTTCCTGCTTTTATTTCAAATTTTTAATATTTGAGGTCTTTTTTTGTATTATTTTTTAATTAACTGCAGAATACCTGGGATTGATTTGGACAGGTGAAGGCATATCCAGACTTGTAAACCATCCAAAGGCCTTCTCGTGAACATCTGAGACTTGGAACTGACATTTGGAACCACATTCTACTCTCTGTTGCATAATTAAAACTTTCAACTGTTGTGCTGGACTCTTCCATTAAGATCACTGAGTATGTCCTAGCCCACCAGAGGTGTTGACATACTTGGAGTCTTCAACATTGATTCTGGGACTGAATAAATTTCTAGAATTCAGGTCAATCACAGTCAAGGAAAGCTCTTGTTGATTTCCATACACCGTACTCCATTACAAAATATACTCAATGTTCATACCAAGAAGGGGTTGGTAGCATTACCTTTGACTTGATTATCTAAATTCTTTATAACCTATTATATTTGAGACTTGGCAGTTGGTTAGATGACAAATACATGGTAAAAAGCTGTTTGAACACATACTCACCAATGAATCTGTCACATCTGCACATCACAGCATGGGTTGGAATGATCACTAACAATTCGTACCAAAGAAACCCTCCAATATGATGTGTAGCACTAAATCAATTCTAATTATGAAAGATTTAGCTTAGAACAGGGCACTCATGAAATAATGCAGCGTTATACTTCAGAGCATTACACAGCCTGGAAGCCAAGCATATCCCTCACTCTAGCAGGGGAGCAACACTAGTTCAATGAGGGAAGGAGGACATTGCTCCTTTTGCTAGCTTTCTCTTTCCTACTCTCTCTCCCTTTCTCTTTCTCTAAAGTGCCCCTCCCCAACTTTCTCTCTCTCTCTGTTCCTCTTTTATCACCAACCTTATGACGACGCGTCCAGTTGCCTGTCACTTTTCTCCCCCATCTCACTCTCATCTATCTATCTGTGGCCTCCTGCACTGTTACTACAAGACCCAACGCAAGTTTGTGGAAAGCGCCTCATCTTCCACTTAGGCATATTGCAGCCTTACAGACTTAATCTCGAATTCTCCAACTTCAGGTAACTTGCTCGCTCTTTTTTCAGGCAGTATCTGAACTGGCCATTTCTGCCCATCACTATTTTGACTCGGTGTTTCTCTTTCTAAGTCGTTTGCTACAACACATAACACAGACCAAGAAACATAATCTGATTCAAACTGCTATGCTAACTCATTTGGTCTCACCCCATGTGAGATACTCCCTCCCCCACCTGCTCTGCCACTGAAAACTAATTTGCTTCCTCTCTTCCTCCGTTCTGATGAAGGGTCTTTGACCTGAAACATTAACTCTGTTCCTCTTTCCACAGATGCTGCCTGACCTGCTGAGCATTTCCAGCATTTTCTGTTTTTATTCCCTCCAGATAGTTTTGGTTCTTTTGTTAATTATCTTAGTTCCACATCCATTGTTTCTCGGTCGACATGCCAATTGGAGATAGTTCTTTCTATCTGGATGCTTCATGATTTTAAATAGCGTCACTACTTGCAACCTCAGTGTTCCATTGCTTCCTCTGTCTATTAACATCACTGAAGTCCCTCACCCCAGAAATCAGCCACACCCTCTCCAAAGCCTTTACATCTTTTCCAAAGTGTGGTGTCCAGAATTAGACTCAATACTCTGTTTGGGCTGTATCAGTGTTTCACACAGAAACAATTATCAAGACTTCCTTTCCCTTGCACTCTACATTTTAATTTATAAAACCCAAGATCCCACATCTTACTTTAACTACTTTCTCAACTTCAATAAATCATAATCACATAACGCCAGATCGTCATACACGTTTTAGAATTGTGCCCTTTTGTTTATGTTGCCTCTTCTTAATCTTCCAACCAAAATGTAACACCTTACATTTCTCAGTATTAAATTTCACCTGCCACCCTTGTGCCATACCACCAGCCTGTCGATACCTCCTTAGAGACTGTTATCATCCTCCTCAGAGTTTTTAAAAGCTGCAATTTTTGTGTCAACTGTAAATTGTACCCTGCACATCAGACCTTTAACATTAAGAAAAACAGCCATCCCAATACCTATGGAAATCCTTTGTACACTTCTTTTCAATCCAAAAGACAACCTTTCACTGACAACTGTCACTGAGCTATTTTTCTATTGATGTTGCTACAGCACTATTTATTCCAGAGATTTCGATCTTGTGATGAGCTTATTATGTGGCGCGATGTCAACTGGCTTTTGGAAGTCCGTGGTATTACACATTGATCTTCATCAAAACACCCAAACAATTTAATTAAACATGACTTGCCTCAAACAAGTCCATGCTGGGTGTCTCTAATCAATGCACACTTGTCATAGACACTGCTAATTTTTTCCCTAATTATCATTTCTAAAACATTCACACCACTGAAGTGAAACTGAGTGGTTTGTAGTTACTTTTATCTCTACACTCTTTTGCTTTATTCAAAGGATATAGTATTTGCTATTTTCCAATCCTCAGAAACCATCCCTGAATCAGTATGTTTGGAAGATTACAGTCAGGACCTCTGCAATTTCCTCACTCACTTCCCTCAGTAACCTGTGATGGATCCCGTTTGAACCAGGTGATGAATTCACTTTCTAGTACCTTGATGTCAATCTTTAGTCAATCCAGTTTCCAAACTACATCTGAATTACAAGAAGAGCGAGAGTGTTCTGGCCAATGTTTATCATTCAAATATCATAACAAAAGTGTAAATTTTCCCACTACTGTATCAGAGAGCGAGTTGTTACACAATTCGATTGCGTGTTTGTTCCATTACAAAGAAATTATGCTTCAAAATTACTTTGTTGGCTGTACAGAAATTTCTAACACACTCAAATCTTGTGTAAATCTTCAAATAATGATATTTAAATAACTTGGAATGCACCTTTGTTTATGTACATGGGGAAAATGACATTCCTTGGAAGAAAACATTGAAGGTAGGTAAAAAGAGTCACCTGTGTGATGTCAGTACTACTGAGCGCCCCGTCTTAATGATGTCAAGAATCAGATTCCACAAAAACCTGCGTGCTTTGGGGTCCATTCCTGTTGTTGGTTCATCCTGCAACAGCCAAAGTAATAATTGGGATTGCACATGATTTTCCTTTTAAGCTTCTCATAGATGTAAAAAAATGGCTCAAAAGGCAGCTATCAAATACATCGGCACAAGATAACAAAGTCATAGACTCAGTATGGTCTGGATATGGTGATTGGCAATGGAGAGAGCCCAGCACATAGATGCAATCACAAGGAAGGCATGCCAGTGTCTTTCTCAGAAGGTTAAGGAGGTTCAGTTTGTCACCGAACACTAACAAACTTTTACAGATGTACTATTGAAATTATCCTGACTGGTTGCATCATGGTCTGGTATGGCAAATCAAATGCGCAGTAACGTAAGCAGCTGTACACAATAGTGGACTCAGCCTAATACATCACAGGCACATCCCTCCCCACCACTGGTAGTATCTATAGGAGGTACTGCCTCAAGATGGCAAAATCTATCATCAAAGATCCCCACCATCTCGGCCATGCCCCCTTCTCTCAGCTCCCATCGGGCAGGAGGTACAGAAGTCCCACACCACCAGGTTCAATTACAGCTACTTTCCTTCAACCATTCACTTCTTGAAGCAACCAGAACAACCCTAATCATTACAGTTTAGCAACACCATGACTACTTTGATCACTGCACTAAAATTGAATTTTTTTTGTTCTAATTGTTTTTTCTTGTTCTAGTTACGTTCTTTCTTGTAAAAGTAGTGTATAATTTATGTTTTTCTTCTGAACATTGCTTATATGATGCTATGTGCCTGTGATGCTGCTGCATGTAAGCTTTTCATTGCACCCGTGCATGCACGCACTTGTGCATATGACAATAAACTCAGCTTTGACTGTGAAGACCCAGGCCATGCCAGTAAATGCCTGTAGCTCCAGAGAGAATCACATTATTACTTCTTTAAATTGAGGCAAACGCACTGTAGAATCCCACATAGTCATTGTCAACTACAGAGGTCCTAACCCTACTGACAGTTTCAGAATGGCATCACTGGCAGTTTGCTCTGTGATTGGCTTCCACACTAATCCACCCTGCAAGGGGGAAATCACCCCTCGGATTCTGTGTGAGATTAGACCAGGCAGAGTCTGCAACCCAACTGATTTCGATCGGTGCTGATAAAAAGATAGGGAAAGCTTAAGATTCTTTTTCAAACAATTGTTTTGTTTGGGAAAAAAATAATTGATAGTTTTTGATCATCTCTGGCCATCAGAATATTTGAAAACACAAGGAAACAAGAGCTCTGATGAAGGGTCTTGGAACTAAAATTTTAACTCAGTTTCTCTTTCCGCAGATCTACTGAGTGATTCCAGCATTTATTTTACTTAAAACAGAAGCAGGAGTAGGCCATCTGCTTCCTCACACTTGACCTGCTATTCAATATGACCATGGTGATCTGTCCCAGGCCTTAACTCTTTTTCTTGGCCTGTTACCCATGGTGCTAAATTCCCCAATCCTTCAAAAATGGATCTATTTTCTCTTTAATTACCTCCAATGGTCTCAACTCCAAAAACCTCTGAGATAGAGAAATCCAGAGTTCCACCATCCTCTCTGAAAAAAATGGTTGAATGACCATCATAGTTTTAGAGGGGACCAAGGGGGCTTTGTGGGATGCAAAGGCATTTCATGGCTAGAGCTTTCTCCGTGCACAGTCGGAGACTCTGTTGTCACTCAGGTCACGCCACTGGAGTCTGTGATGCTTCAGGCCATCAAAGTAGGGCCTCTGTCTATGGAATTGGTCATTCTGGAAATCTGACCGGGTACTTCCTGTCTTGCCTTTCTGAGCACTGCATAGAAATGTGGACAATGTCCACCCAGGAGTACCCATTAATGCTCTCTCCTTGGAAAACTAAGTCTACCCAACGCAATGTTGGGGTCTGACACTTGTTTCTTACATCCTTTACTTACTTTGCATTTTCTGGGCCCTACTCTTACATTATACCAACCCTCCCCACCATCCCACAATCTTACTGCTAATACCACCCATCCCCACCTCAACCCCCAGACTCGACCTCCCCAACCACGCAATCCAAAGGCCCCCAATAGAGGATGTGATCTCCCGTGTCAGATTTCTTATTTGGGTGCACTTGAATTTCTCAGTTTGGGTTTTTTCCCCCCAAAAATTAAATGGAACATTTCTATGATCTACATGACAAATGCCGACAATTACAACTCGGAGCTTTAGTTTGAAAATTTAAACTTACATTGACGAGGAGGATATTTGTCCAGTCTGCTTATGCGCTGACCAATTAATTATCATGGAAAAATGGACAACATATCCTACCCAGCTAATGAAAGTTGCGATCAATGGGATAATTAAGGATAAACTGAGCATGGTTGTGTTACCGAGTGAACCCCTGAAAATTCTGTAAAAGTTCAGTACATCAGCCTGTACATAAATGACTTTGACATTGAAGTACAGGATGAAATTAGATAAACACTAATGATATAAGCTTGGAGATATGGCAAACAGTGATGTGGATACAAATTGATTGCATCAGGACAAAGGTAGTGGGCTAGCAGAATGGGTCGATGGAGTTTAATAAAGAGAGGTGCAAGGTGATACATTTTGGCAGAAGGGAAGGGGAAAGGCAACACAGTTTGGTTCTAAGCACTCTTTAGAACTGAGTTGACGTGCATGGATCTTTGAATGCAGCTGAGAGAATGTTTAAACAAAGAATATAGGATCTTGAGCTTCTTGTAGGTAGAAAAGCACAAAAGCTGAACCTTTATGAAGCTCTGGTTTGGCCACAGCTAGAACACCGTGTCCAGTTTCAGTTACCAGAATCTAGGAAGGCTGTGAAGGATGCTGAGAAGGCGCAGAGGAGATTTACCAGCAGGCTAACAGGAATGAGGAAATTTAGCTGCAAAGTTGGGTTGGGGAAGCTGGGCTTGTTCTCCTTGGAGCAAAGAAATTTTGACGGAGGTGGACAAGATCATGTCTGGCTTTGATCCGGTAGACAAAGGAAAGCTGTTCCCATTAGCTGATGGTACAAAAGGCATCCAACACAAATTTAAGGCTTTGGGCACAAGGCGGAGATCGGGGGAGGAATGCGAGGAAGAAGCATTTTTTTATACAGTGAGTGGCAATGATGTGGAACTCATGGCCTACAAAGATATTGGGCATGAAGATGTTGAACACTGGGCATGAAGAATAAAGAAGATTATTGATCAACAATTTCCAAAGGAAATTGGATGAGTAGTAGAGGGAAGTATACCTGCTGGGTGCGGAAATGATACTTCAATGATAGTTACTGGATTTCTCTACACTGGGCTGGCATATACTCAATGGGCCAAATAGCCTCCTCCTGTGGCGTGAGAACTCTATGCCTTCTCTTGGACAGGATATTACCACTGACTGCATTGTGCCTGTGCTGAGGCAATTCTATTCAATTCTCCCATTCTCACATGCTTCCCCTTTTACTTGTTTCTTTGAAATATTTATCCCTGTCCATTATAAAATTATTAGAGATTCAAACATTAGCACGGTCGCTCAGATGGCCATACTCAGATGCACACATTTCTTTGAACCTCAAACAATATATTGCTTCTGGTCAAAAAACACCAGGCATTTTGAGAGTGGCAAATTTCATTTCTCGTTTAAGACATGGAGCCACATATAGGCCACGGTTATGGTGTCTGCCGTACACGTGACTCCAAACCCACCAACCATGTTCCCTGCCTCCCTAGTTTAGGCCACCAAGGGATAGAGAATAAATTCCAGCATTGCCAGCGGTGTCCACATCCAGTGAATAACTGAAAAGCAAGAGCTGTAAATTGCTGTCTTTTGAAAGCTGAAATACAATTACCAAATATCAGTGACTGGGTGATCTTAGAACTATTTTGTCTATTGAAGAAAAAAAACAGAATTATTTTTATTCCATCTTTACAGTTATTAGGTACTATACAAGTTAATATATTTTGCCTCCAAATATCACAGCAAAATGTTTCAAAACAGCAGTAGCCAAAGAAAATGGGCTTCTATCAGTGAATATAGAAGGCTGTTTTACAATCTTTCTAATATCACTGTTGTTTGAGTATGTATCTAGGACACTGCACAATTTATGGCTTTTACAATGTGATAAGCACAATCCAATTCCAGAATTGGTGGTTTTGAGAGTCTTGGCAGAAAAATTGAGGCATCACACACATGGATTCCACACTGAATTGCCATTCCCAAAATGATGTTATACGGTGGTTGACAAAAACATTTTAAAAGCTAGCAATACAGAAAGGTTGTTGGATTGTTTTGTGATTCGAGCACAATGTATTTACTTGTGGCAGACCCAAGTTACCCCTGAATCTTACCAGGAAAATTAAAGAAGGATAGCCGATTAACGCAATGGCCGTCGAGAGCTTCCTTTTGTTGCCACCACTGTACGTTCCTGCAGGCTTGTCTGCATATTTCGTGAGCTCCAGCTTATCAAGTGCCCAGTTTATAACCTGCACAAAAAAATGAAGACAAAATTTGTTTTAAAGATCAAATTTTTCCATTCAACAATATCACACATGAGCAATACCAGGTCAGATATACATGTTAAATAACTATCGTAAATCCACTGGACTCAAACATCATCTGTTTAATATTTTTTTCCATTTACACATATTTAAAGAACTAATACATAGTTAAACAATGGCTGATCTACCTCGGTACCATTTTTGCTCAACTATTCTCATATCTCTTGATTCTATTCAGAAATCTATCATATTCGGTTTTGAATGAACTCAAGAACTGAGCCTTCACTGAACTCTGCGGTAGAGAATTCCAAATTTCACTGCCTTCTCAGTTCCAAACTTCATCCTCTAAAAACCAGTCCCTGTTTCTCGACCCCTTGACCTGGGGAAACATCCTCCCTGCATCCTGCCCATCAAGCCCCACAAAGATTCTGTGAATTTCAATCAGGTGTCCCCTCATTCTTTTAAACTCTAGAGGATATAGACCTCATCTAATCAACCTCTCTTTATTGGAACCAGTCTAGTGAACCTTTATTCAACTCCAGTGATACTTCCTTACTACAGCATTTATAAAATATTGCAGATACTGGAAATCTGAAATATAATTCCTCTCATAATAATTGTTTCTCTCATTGCTCATTACACCTGCATGTTAATTTGTGTACAAATACACTTGTGTTCTTTGAATATCACCACCCAGACTTTTACCATGTTACACTGCTTTTCTGTTATATACACCAAAGTAGATGACCTCAGATTTTTCCACATTATATTCCATTTACCACATTCTCTGTACATCCTCCTCTGAACTCACAGTCTCCCTTAGCTTAATAACATCAGTATACTCAAAGATATAACATTTGGTCCCCATGGTAACCGACCAGTCGCAGCCTGCCCACTGTTTGCTTTCTGCTTGATAACTGGTAACCAGTTCTCAATCCATATCCAAATGTTCCCCCAGTTCCACATGCTCTAACCCAGTTGACCAATTTCCCACATGGGACATTATAGAGAGCGTTCTGATAATCCAAATATACCCCCATCCACATCCACTATCAATCTTACTGGTCACATATTGTAATACAACATGGAAGCAGGTACTTTGGCCAATACTTTGGCTGTCTTTGCCAGCCTTCAAATATTTATAATGGACCACAGGCTTCTGCGCGTTTCAAATACACATCTAAATACTTCTTAAATGTGGTACAATACCTACCTCCACCACTGCCACAGGCAATGCATTCCAGTTTTCAACCACCCTCAAATCCCCTCTAAAATCTCCTTAATTGGGCTCCCCCTCAGGAATCTCCACTCCACAGAAAATAGACCTAGTATATCCCGTCTCTCCTCACATAACCAAAGAACCTCAGCAGATCAGTCAAACCAAATTTCTGTTTTCTACATCCATGCTGACCCTGGATAGGTTCCAGCATTTCTTCCTGCCATAGACATTAGGTTAAAAGACCTTCATTCCTGTTTTTCTTCTTGCTCCTTCTTTAAATAGTGGGGTCACACTTGTTCTCCTTCAATTAACATTAAAGGTATTGTTTAAAATGGTGTGGGACTAAAATGTGTTGTCATTCAGAGGGATCTAAGTGCTCTTGTACAAGAATCACTGGAAGTTAACATGCAGGTACAATAAGCAATTTAGAAAGCAAATGGCACATTGACCTTTAACGCAAGAAGATTTAAATACAAGAGTAAAACTGGCTTACTGAATTTAAGTAGTGTCCAGGTGAGATCACATTTGGAATATTATGCACAAGTTCAAGTTTATTGTCATAGGCGCACATACCCCGGGTATAGACATCAGTAACATGCTAGAAATTCAAGAGAGTCAGGGGGCAGAGGTGAGTGAAAAACACGATGATGCTGGATGAACTCGGCAGGCCAGGCAGCATCCGTGGAGAAAAGCAGGCGGTCAACGTTTCGGGTCAGGACCCTTCTTCAGGACTGAAGATA
>JAUZTB010000069.1:27023167-27033181 GCA_034780895.1 Rhynchobatus australiae
ATAACTTCATGTGAATATTGGGCATTTGATCATGTAATAAATTAATTTTAAAAATTGTTTTAATCTACCACCTGATCCAAGAGATTCAAATTTAAATACAAGAGATACACAATTGGAAAAGCAGAATTTATCCCCATTACTTTGAATCAAAACTGACCTATAACAATTTGTAAACAAGACTAAATTTGGATCTGAACATTAAAACCATCATAATTCTAAGATACTGGATTGAATTATACTAAGTCAAATTAAACTGTTGAATGTTAAAAACCTGAATGTGTTCAGTTTCACTGAAGAGAAACAAGGAATAGAGAAAGGAAAAATGCATTTATGAAAACATCAACTATTTCAAAATCCACAGTCCCAAAATGGAATATCACATCAGACATACATGGCAGACCTGCAGACATTGTTTGAGGGTGTTCCAAAATCAGCAGTATTCATGACCCAAGGTATGTGTGCAACCAAATAAGCCAGTACTAAAGGAAAACCTCTCTTTTGTATGCTTCACCACTGCAGGAGGAGTTGGGAATCAGAAGAAAATAGATCAGGAGGCAAGTTGTCGGGAGGAGGGTGGATGGTCAACTCAGTAAGTACTTAAACTGCAGACCCATCCGAGGTCTGGTGCCAAGATCCACCGACCAGGTCCTGGTCAGATAATTCCATGTTAAGTAATGCTGAAGTGGATCTTACAAGGCCTTGTGAAAGCTTGTAATTTTACACATGATCCATTTTGTTTGCAGGCCACTCATGTGATGTCATGCTTGCACATCTTGGCTCCTCAGTCCAAATACTTGTCTGACATAAGGAAGAATCGGAAGGAAAATTGCAAACTTTGTGCAACTTAGTGTTTCTTTAACGTTTGAATTATTTTTCAATTAAATTGAGTCATTTAAGCACAAAAAAACTTGATCCAATTTCTAAGCAGGCATTTGGTAAGTAAATGAATAGTGAGGAAGAGAAAAAAAACCTTTTCTTCTCTGCAGCAATTACAGTAACTTATGAGGATGGTGTCTGTTTAGTTGGCACAGTGCTTTCTCCATAAACTACAAAAGGTATTCGTAAAAACCTTCATTTTATTTTCCTTCTGCTCAATTTACTATGAGACTAATTAATAATTTATTGAGGAAGAAACCTTTCCACTTCAAATGCTCCATGAAGTTATGGTGCAACTGTTTATGGAAAGCTGGTGATATGCAAAAACGGTCTGCAGAAAACTTGCCCATCTGATTTCCCTCTTACATTAAAAACAATCTTAAATGTGCATCCCATTGCTTGGTCAGATACACTGCCTGCTGACTTTAGTTACCAACATGCTGGTGTTGCTTAAAGATGATCTCTTCCAGATTAGTGAACAAGATTATGGATCATTTACCAATAATGCTTTCAGAGAAACATTATCTGCAGTTTCATTTGGAGTTTCCAGGAAATATGGTGAATGTTCAGGCTAATAGTGGGGTAGAATGAATTGCCCTGCATGGTATCAAGCCACTTGAATGTTGCTGGAACTGCATACATGGAGCCAGACAAATGGAGAGTATTCCATCAATCTTTTTGCCATTGATATAGAAAGGTTTGGAGTCAGCAGATGAGCAAACTACTGCCAGATACCCAGACTTTTGTAGTTATGATTAAACTGGTGGGATTATTAGAAACTTGCATAGTACACAGGAATGTCATTATACAATTTCAGCTGTTGTCGTGTTTGTACATATTCAGAATCTTTTTAAGTGCATTTGCTCCTGACAGGCAACCAAGCCTCATTTCCTTCAAGAACTCAAGATGGTTCTTGGGTGGTCATCTCCTGGGGAGCTTTATTACACACTGATATCCTTGGCCATCTGCTGCCAAGCTCTGCCTTTCCTCTTCCAATCTGTTCTTCTATTGTTCAAGTTCCCTGGCTCTAATCATGGATGCATTTTAATGACAACTACTCGGTAATTGATGAATAACAGGGGAAAAAGGGAAACTTCAAATTTAGAACAAATATTTTGTATTTGGCCTCACAGTAGAAGATACTGCAAGTATTATAATACTAGGGAAAAATGGATCTGAGAGAAAGAATCAACCAAGAGATGCCAAAGAAATGCCTTAGTTACTATTACAGCGGTTGCTTACAAATGACCAAAAAAAAAATCATTTATTTTGGATGCGTCCAGCAGATTGGGAAAAACTTTCCTCATTAATCTATTTTTGGCTAAAGTTCAAAGATAAAACATGATTGCCCTGGTCATGGCGTGATCAAGCACTGTTCAACACTTTTGACAGTGGGGAAGAACTCACTTTAAAATTGATAAATGTGGAAACTCCAACATGTACTGTAACAGATTGTTCTACAAGACTGTAAATTTATTGTCTGGTATGAAAGTACAATGGCTCACAAAGCAGCCACTGAAGCATTGGATCGAATGTTGCATTATCTTAGACACAATAATAAATTAATGTGAGATGTTACTTTAGTGCTTGCTAGAGAATTTGTCAAATGCTACCAGCAATTCCATGCAGTACTGAATCAGACAAATTGAAAGCCTGTATTAAAGCATCATATTTGGGAAAATGTTAAACAATTACACTAGAAAATCAATACACGAGCACTTTTGGCAGATGATCCATTGGTGAGAATTTGTTTCAAATTTACTCAAATTAGGAAATGGAAAAATTAAACAAGACACAACAGAAATGGATTTCTATGAAAAACTTGGGTCAAATTGTTACATCACTTCATGACCTGATGCAAGCTGTCTTTCCAAAAGTCAAGTTTCTTGGACAAGCCATACATATAAATCTATTGACAGTGTAACAGACATCAATGAAGCTGTACAGTTTCCTGTTGAATTTTTAAAATCTGTCACCACTTGGTGTGCCATCACATTATTTTGAACCAAAAGGAAATCCAGTCATCTTTCTCATGAATTTGGATCCACCAATACCATACAAGATTATTGTTCAAAAATTACCACTACATATAATCAAGGATACTGTAATGACTGGTAATGCCTTTGGGGAAAATGTTTTCATCCCTCAGATACCAATTATCCCACCTGATCTGCCTTTTCAATTCAAGTGACTTCAGTTCCCTGTTGAACTTAATTGTGCTATGAACATTAATAAGGCACAAGAGCAATCACTAAAAATTGTTGGCCTTGGTCTCAAAACTCAATGCTTTTCTCATGGTTAGCTATATGTTGGTTGCTCTAGAGTTGGAGATTAAAATAATCTGTACTTTTTTTAAAAAAACACTACATTTCTTTCTTTTGAATCCAGTGTAGTCTGAAAGCACTTCATCATTGAAATCAAGTAAATTTACACATAGTGCATAAGTACATGCTTATATAAAGAACTATATTAAATGTACTTTTTGTAATTTTTAGCGTTTACTTTTATTGGTGACTTTAGTTTCATTCCAAATTATGTCCAATGAAGATCCAGGAACAACACCTTATCTTCCTGATGGGCACTTTGCAGCCCTTGGGACTTAATATTAGAACCGTCAGGAATCAACCACCCACTCAACCATACCCCTCTGCCCCCACCTCCCTCATCCACATACACAGATTTTCAGTTTCAATTTGTCCTTTTACTTTTGTCTCTAACTGCTTGTTTTCAAGTAACGGTTACATCAACCACCCTATCACAACCACTCTCTCTGTTCTCTCCCTCTCTGCAATTTAAAACATCTGCTTTTTGACAAAGGGCCATTAAACTTGAACTCTGTTTCTGTCCTTGGATGCTGTCTAACCTGCCTTGCCAATTGTCTCTGTATTTTCTGGATGTAGTTTGTTCCAGCTGTGGTTTAGAATTCATTTGCTCCCAAAAGGAATGTTAAAACAGGTTAGTGCTTTGGTCTACTGCAGTTTTTAAAAAAAATTGTTAAGGACATTGCTGGAGCACTCTTTCCTTTACCACCCCCCACCCAAAATGCTTCCGTGTTTTGCAAGTGCCACATCCTAATAAAAATATCCACAGAAATTTTGACAGCTCAGTTATGACACTTAGCCACACAGCCGTGACACAAGGGTACAGGTCCTTAAAGGGACTACACAACACAAACCACTGCTGCAACGTCATTTCAGACAGGAAGCTTCTTGGGCTGGAACCTTCTGCTTCTCCATCTGATGGGCATTAGGGCAACTGAGCCCCATGCCCAGGATTTGCACAGGGGGCAGGGGAATGTATAGTACACAAGTAATACTCCCCCTCCACATCACTCCTTTGCTTCTTCATGGTTTTACTGTTTAAGGGATTTTGAATATTTGCTAGAGATTGACTGCAGGCTCATCAGAGGGAATCTTTAACACTAGAGGTCTCACCCAGAGATGAAGCAAGAGCAAGAGTTTGAGGATTAAAGCCCCAGTGGCCAATGTGGGAGAGGAATGACACTCCACATCATTGCATCTCTCCTAGCTGAGTGCCATGAAAGCAGAATGCAAGTTAGACAGACATGCGTATTGCAGGAGGGGAGATGTCAGCCACTAATGCACTGCAGTCAGGCGGAAGAAACAAATCTATTGTGACAGTTCGGCAAAGGTAGTATACTGCCTCAGAGAAATCCCATTAAGACCATGAGGGAATGCAAACTGAAATACTTGGTGTGTCACTTAGCCTGTTAGAATGAATGCACAAAATGATTCAGAGCATGAATAACAACCCTACACATCCAGCAGGACATCTTGCAAAACCAGGGCAGCCATCACTCCTATTCCAAAAGTGACAATGCCAATTGCAGTCAACACTATGGCAGCATTGTAGCTGGCAATTCAGGCTTCTGCTTTCATGGAGAAACAGACCAAGGCTGTACCACTGTGGCACTCTGCTAACTGAGCCAGCTGAAGGTCAATCTCCATCATGAGCAGATTGTTGTTCTATAGGAGAGATAGTTCACTGGACAACACTGCACCATTCAGGGAGAAGGCAGCAATTTTGCACAAGTGTGAAGATTTTCACAAATGCAGTAGGTCAACTCAGCTCCACACACACACACACACACCCCATCATCTGCCAGGTCTCAAACAAGTGCTGTGGGCACTATGGAACTTGAAATTCCTGCAGACTCTCAGGATTCCTATACTCACCACAAGCATGCCAAATACCCTCTTATACAGTTAATGAGCAATTCTGCAACTTCAAGCAGATGTGTGCTTGTGTGGTCTGTAAGAGGAAAGAATGCTATAGATGCTTTAAGACATGACCAAAGGGTCTTCTCAGATGTTAACAAACGTCTGTTGTAGAGGTTACAGAAAATTAGACTAAACACTGGCAGATGTCAATGATTAGGCTGGAAATTAGATGCACTGCGTATGTCATGAAAACACACGTTTTTTGTTGAGGTCTCTGACTGCATCTCCACTTGTGGTTCCTTTCTGTACCACCTGCCATTCTGAATTTCCACCAATATATTCTGTGGATGCTGTGATATCGGCCCAGCTCCCTTTCTTCTTGTCCTCCTCCTCTAGTTGCCTAAAGCCCTCAACAAGAGTTTTACTCATCTGTTTGCATATACAGCTGAAGCAGTAAGGGATCCTGTTTGGAAATTACTGAAAGTTGCCCCAAGGTGGCATAGACAGCAAAATCTCCTTTCAAAAAGACTAACAGAAGTCCCTGCTCAACTCCACAAGCTGCCATGAGTTTCATTATAGCACCATTCAATCCTAATGGCTGGAGCAGAAAACACAGGAGCGAGAAACAGGTGAAGAGGGATAATTTAGTCCCTGTAAGATACAGGAGTCATTGAGCACGATGAGGTTCCTCTCATGGTTGACCATGATCTGAGGGCTGAACGAGTGGAAGCCACTGCACTTCAACAAGATCTCTGGGTTCTGAAACCAAAGCTGCAATTACATAAATGTAGTCTATGATGGCCTAAACACTAGGGAAGCCAGCAATACTGGCAAATAGACTAACCTTTATCAGTTGTGTCAAAGGCAAGGTAGAGGAATTCATTTTCCCTAAAGTTGAGCATCAGTGACCTCAGCAATATTATAGTGAGTAGAAAATCTTTGAGACGTGGTACTGATCAACAGCAGCCACCTGGAATGATCGAGGTTAGGAAGAAGAGTATAACAGTGACTTTGAATGTGACCTTGATATCAATTGGCAGATTAAGCCACATATAGGTGTAAACTCACAGTTCAGGTTATAGATCAATGTCTTGGCAACACAGCTTGCAGAGACGTTTGCTCCTTGGAGAGGTCGATATAGAAACTTCAGTCCCTGTCGGACTTGAGGGGAGTCCAATAATGCCTCCTTCCTTGGAGTTCCTATCTATGCCATTCATGCCTGCAGTTTCTCCATGCTCCAGTTCCAAGTTTTCCAACAAAAACACAGGCACTCATTGAAAGTAGTTTCCAAGTTCTTAAATAGTTGCAGACGTCAGTGAAATTCTCAATAGAGAGTAGTCTTTATAATGAGCTGGCAACCTCTGAAGTGTTCTGCAGCACAGAGGTCACAGCTGTGAGTACAAGTCGTCCCTACATTGTGCAGTTGCATGATAAAAATCTGATTGCTTTAAGACCGGATAAAATTTAATTTAGCACGGCAATGCCGAAAAACAGCATTACACACAATACGGCATCATTTGGTGTGGGGCCCAGCAAATGTATCAGCCACATAAACCGAGTCTGCAACTCATGCTATACCCTGAATGGTCGTTTTCATGGTTCTTTTCAGATGTAGTCAATTTTCATGAATCATTCAAATAAATATGATTTAATTCCTAGGCCAGACGTCCTTCAGCCTCAGGTGATGAAATAAAGCAGAACAGTGGTTGGTTCAGAGCTATTGGGTCACAGTACCACAAGTAGAAGAACTGAATGGCAAACAATTGTTATGATAATAGATATTACTTTAACAATATAGACATCACAAATAGGTAAATCGGGATAAGAGGATATCAATTGGTGGTATTCTAGAACATAGAACTGAACAGCACAAGATGGCCCATGATGTTGTGCTGAACTAATTAATCTAATGATGCCTAATTAAACTAATCCCTGCTGCCTGCACATGGCCCAAATCTAATGAAAGAATAGACAAACATTATATCCCCTCCCACCCTGATTTCTTGGCACTGAGGCTCTAATTTACCCTCAGTGGGCTCCGTTGTACAGGCAATGTCCTTCACATGTCTGAATCTAGCGGTCTGAACTCCTGAGGTTTGTAGAAATTTCTTCTTGCAGCAGGTAGCGAATTTCTAATTCTCTACCCCAGGGACTTGCAGATGCTGGATCAGTAGGGTAATTAAAGAGGAAGTAATTCTCTGTGTGTAATTCCGGTCACCCCATTACAGGAAGGATGTGGAAGTTTCAGAAAGGGTATAGAAGATGTTTACCAGGATGCTGCCTGGATTAGAGGGTATGAGCTACAAGGACAGATAGGACAAACTTAGGTTGTTTCCTCTGAAGCCGAGGGGAGACCTGATAGAAGTTTATGAAATGATGAAAGGCATAGATAGGGTTGACAGTCAGAATCTTTTTCCCCAGGGTCAAAATGTCAAATGCTAGAGGACATGCATTGAAGGTGAGGAGAAAGTTTATGGGAGATGAGTAGGGCAAGTTTAAAAAAAAGTGGTAGGTGCCTGGAATGGTCTGCCAGGGGTAGTGGTGGAGCCAGATATGATAGAGATGTTTAAGAGGATTTAAAATGGACAGGAATATGCAGGGAATGATGGGACTATGGATCATGTGCAGGGAGAAGAGGTTTAGTTTAATTTGCCAGTGTTTGGTGTAGACGTTGTGAGCCAAAGGGTCTGTTCCTGTGCTGTACTGTTCTATGTTCTATGTTCAGTAGATATATTTTTGAAAGATCAGGGAATGGGAATCTGGTTCACAGGAGGAGTTAAGGGCTGGGGTAGATCAGGCATGATCCCATTGAAAGGCGGGGGAGGCTTGAAGGGCCAAGTGACCTACTCCTGTTCTTAGGTTCTTGAAAGAGATTCCATCTGTCATGAGAAGGGATTATCAGGTGGACAATGCTCAAGGATGTTCTCAAAGCCTCCTTGGTGAGTAAATGCCAGGAAGAACATAGTAGTAGTTAATGGTAATAAAAGGAACTATAATTAATATGAGCATTCCTAACCTCAAAATAAATCAGCCTAGGTTCCCACTGCTCAGTATTATCCAGTGAACCCTGATGATAAAAGGTCAAGGCACAGATTGCCGGATGAGGACATGACTAATATTTTCACATTCTGTATTCGTGTTCCAGAATAAATAACATACTTGACTATATTTTACATTAACAAAGCAGTTCAGAAATGTTGGGAATAGCAAGTCTCATATTGAAGCGAACAAAGCTATAGTTTCCTAATTGAAATTTCAATCATCATTCTCTAATTCATCACACTCCTTTCTATTGTTGATGTACATAATTAAACAGCTGTAACCAAAACATATATTTTTCACAATTACATTCATACGCCGTGACATGCAATTTGTCCCAGTCTACCAGAGGGCTGTACTACACAAAGCTGATCTTTCAGATTATTAACAATGCAATCAATATGGACTTCAACACATTTAGAAAATATCTTTGGACCAGCTGTTTAGTTTCACCCCCAGGCTGAAGAACAGCTTAGCTCCAAGGGAACCTGTATTTATTTAGGATTAACACAACAATTGCCTGTGATCCCTGGATTTGACAAAAATTTCCACTGAACATCTTCTGAACAGCACAATGTCAAACTGCATCCCTCCTCAAATCTATTTCTTGCTGGTACTCATATTTCAGTAAGTTTAAAGAAAAAAATTAGAACAGTGACGTAACTCATCCATTTGGGCTGTTACTCAGTTGCCAGCCCTTTCATCTCCAAGTCAGAATTGTAATGGACTTGAATCATACTCCAGAGATTTGTTCACATTAAGCACTGTACTGAGAGTGCTGCACAGTTGAAGGTGCCAATTTTCATCTTTCAAATGAGATGTGAAACTGAGTTTTTATTTGCTCACATTGATAAATCCAATTAAAGAGCAAGGAAATTATATAGAGCAAGGAAATTATATATTTATCCCCAAATCAGCATTACTTTGAGACTCGTTAAGATTACGGGAAGTACTGTAAGTAAAACTGTTCTATCAATTCATGTTTAGGTTTCTCCACCAGCTGCAGCAGTTTGCATTTGCTTTTGCCACTTGAGTCCAATTCCCATGCATCACTGTCTCCCCACTAAATGCTTACAGTCCATGCTGAAGTTGTTCTAGAAGAGGTGAATGGCTAGGAGACTGGACAGTAACCAAAACAGGGAGCAAAGAAGAAAGCGGGAGGGATGTTCGGAGAGCAACGCACGTGCAAGGGGCAAGGAGGATGGAAAAGCAAGGGGTGTAATGAGAGGATGGGTTTGCAGAGGGAACAAGTCACGTCAGGCCAAGTTGAGTCATGTCAAGACACGTATATTGTCATGTGCACAAGTAGTGAGGTATGGATACAATGAAAAACTTGCTTAATTCAGCTTCATAGGCATGTAGGTAGGTAAGAGAAGAGGAAGTAGAAAGAATTGAAGAGCATAAAACAAAAATGGAAAATTAAAAAACCAGTAAGGAAGGAAGAAAGAAAGTGAACCAGAATGAAGGAATGAGAGCCAAACAGATAAACACACACACAAAGACAAAAAAAGTGTTTCTGATCTCAGAGCACCACAGAGATTTAGAATTGATGAGAGATGCAATGTGATATTTTTGGGATGAGTGTTCTGATTGAACATCAGAACACTACTGATGCTGGAAATTTGAAATAAAAGCAGAAAATACTGGAAAAACTCAGGTCAACCAGCATCTGTGGAAGGAGAAACATTTAACATTTCAGGGCTGGGACGAGTTTCATCAGAACTGGGGATGTGAGGAGCCATGTGGTAGCGAAGGGTAGTTAAAATCAGATTCAGCTTGTTTGTGCAATATATTGCTAATTAAAGTGGTAGGCAGCCAGAAGTTCTGAGTCATTCTCCTGCTGACCGAGCTACTTGCTTAAACTAGATAGTACATATTTATTTTAATGTAGGATAATGTATGTGCTCAATATTCTACT
>JAUZTB010000069.1:27631756-27644048 GCA_034780895.1 Rhynchobatus australiae
ATGAAAAGTTCAGAGCTACCCAATTCATTCAAAATGTTTTCTCAGTATCAAGGTCCAACAACATCAAGGATTAGGTCTTTACTGTCAATATAGTCAGAAAGACAGAAATCAATAACAGGATGAGGTCACGTGTTTTTTTTCCCCACCCTGTGTCTCTCACCATTTAGGATAGGCGTGTCCTTCATGACTGATCATTTCACTCAGTAGTGCCACTATTAAGCAAGTTAGTGATGGGCATAAGAGTCTTCCTTCTAAAATACCTGCTTTGCTATTGTTTCCCCTCAGTACACTTTCAAACTGTCATAATAGAACTTCTGCATTTGAGTACAGGTTCCATCATCTTTCCCATCACGCTCAATAAGCAAACCTGTACATTGTTGTCTGGACATCCATTTTCTACTTTTAACTAGAGTCTTGAAGATTAGCAGAGATTTTTTTTGTAATCTTTACTTCTTGAACAAAGATCAGTATTTAATGAGAAACCTAATTTAAGCACATTTAGAGTCAAATGTTTAATAAGATAATTAAATATCCAAAATAAATTTTAAAAATTACAGAGCTAAATAATTCACCAGAACTTAAAAGGCAAAGACACTGTCAATGCAGGAAATTAAAAACCAGAAAATGCTGGATACGCTCAGTGGGTCAGATAGCACTTGTGGAGAGAAACAGTTGAGTTAACAAAAAACATTTAACTGTTTCTCTCTCCATAGCTGCTGTGACACCAAATATTTCATTATTTTGTTACACACCAGGATTGTCCTTGCATTTTCCAATGCCTTCTTTGAAGTTACTGTACTATTTTAGTTCATCTCAAATTCAGCCTTTTGATCTGATTTTTATTTCCAATTCCCAAGAATTTCCACCACATCTCCACACTCAGCTAAGATACATAAATATACAGGTCATTCCTTAACCCAGGATGATTTGAGTTTATTTGCATTGTCCATAATGCTTGGAAAACAGCTGGTGGTTGAATTCTCAAAGCTGTGTCAAGAATAGTTAGTATTAACTGTTTTATATAAACATGTCAGACTTGTCTTAAGCAACAGAGGTTTCTTCATGAATGCTTAGATAAGTGCTCTGTTAGCCACTCAAGTTTTGATTATGAAATTGTAATGCATGGTCATGGATATGTCAAAAATAAGTCTGGATTTACCATTAGCAATGACAGTACTTTTTTTGCCTAGTACAAAAGGAAGAATGTTCATCATCACTTTATGTGACTTTAAATAAACCAAGATATATAAAGCTTGGCCTAATGGTATTTGCTATTCCTCTGTTCAAATTCATCTAAAGATTCAGATCACGTCCAATAGCTGTAGGATTTTCTTTTAAAGAAAGATAACACTTCAGAGCATTTATTTCAAGAAAATAGTTTAAACAGCCACAAAATTCTACTATCATTACACAAATGTAAATTATTTAATCAAAGTGATATCAAACTGTTTTTCTGCACTCCCCATCCCCACCAGTATAAAATTGTATAAACATTTTCAAGGCAGGTCCCTTTGAGAGACTATTATAGTTATGCTTAATTCCATTATTCCCCATTAAATGTGACTGAAATGTCCTTCCCAGATGTCATCATAGCCCAGGATGCTATGGAGCAAGGTGAGGGAAGAGGAAGATAGACACAACAAATCGGAGAACAGCATTATTGCAAACACCTTTTTGCTCCCTATGAAATATTCTGTATGGAATTCTTTCAAGAATATTCAAGAACAGACATCAAATACTCAACTGATCAAACAACTGCCATTTTAATTGTGTTCTAGAGTGTCTTCAAGACATGTGTATATGCATTTAAAAACTGATTTACACATCAGCAGAGGCAGTTGCAAAAAGATTGACAAAAATAGTTCATACTTCAGTAAAAAATAATTTTAGCCTTGCCCAACTACTATGGACTTCTGAGAAATCCAAAGGTAGCTTTTAGCAAAGTCTCCTGAGATCCACTTCAGTTAATGTAGAGGTCCACAGGACCAAAAAGGTTTGCTCTGAGGTGCTTCAATTGTATAGCTACTCACCTCACCACAAAAGTGAACTGAAATAATTTCAGTTACATGACATGGTTTGAGACAAGTTTATAAAGCACCAGCCTAAGCATCATTGCCTGAGCTTCTAAATTAACTCTTGACGCTAGAGTTCTGGAAGTTCTAACAAAAGGAATTCTAGGTGACATAAACTGATTTAAATGACTTCTACAAATCCCTCACTTCTTTTGTCAACTCTTAATTCTATTACTAGACATATAAATGAATGAAGAAACATTTCAGGCTAAATTCTCTATGCATAATACTACATTTCTCAATATCTTTTTCGCCAACCCAATTAATTATCACACTTCTTGTCAATAAAGAGTGTTCAATTAATGGTAAATATATCGCAAAGCTACTGACTTCTCTCCCACTTTTCCCTTCACCTGAAGCATGTACACAGCTGATAGACTAGGAAATCTCACTGAAATCCTGACACTCTGGTTTGAGAATATTGAACTATCTTCATTATAAAGTTATTGCCCAATCTTCTAAAATTTCTACAGGATACTGAAACAAAGAAAATGATCAGACTATGCTCCTCTCCCTCACACGACCAGGTATGCAATCTGGTTTTACTCTAGTAATTATACTATAGTAACAATACTATGTAATTTTCTTGTAAATTTAAGTGGAAGATACAATGTTATTTCTTTCCCATCTCCAAACGTGCAAGATGTGGTCATAGAAGGAGCATGTTGCCAACAAATCACCTTTATTCTTAGTCCAATCTACACCAGCCTTGTGATTCTGTTGCTCTATCATGGCAAGGCCCATATTTGGACTCTGAGATGCACCACTGGCCTGCAAACCGCCAGAAAACTCATTGCCATAATCATCCACTTCATCTTCCACCACCATATCAAATAAGCCAGTAGGAGATTCGTACTGAATCTTCAGGTGCCGGAATTTGACTTCTGCTTCCTTTGTTCCTTGTTCACATTCTTTTTTCCTTTGAGTTTCAGTTAAAGATGAGGATACAGGCCACGACTCTGTGGTGGGTTGAGCATCAATTGATAGTCTTGACCAGTCTGCCCCATATGCCAATGAATTGTGCAGTATGTAGGAGTAAAGAATGGGGCATCTTTCTTGACCTGTAGCTGAATAAAACAGCAACTGTTTTAATTAAAATAAGTGTGCACCACAAAATAATGCATATATTTCACTGGAAAACACCAACTATGGCTACTAAGTACTGTTCGAAGGGCCTTCCATTACATCAAACAAACTTGCAAATTACTGAATCATCTGTAGTATTTTAGACTTTAAACCAATCGTTTCTGTGTTTTTTATTAGTACTAATCTTATACTTGATGTCACCCTTCATTCTGCTATTTTAGTTGAATTCAATGGCAAAAGAAGCTATTATTTCACGCAAGCTCTGATTACCAGTTAGAGATTTCACAGCGTGGTAACAGGCCCTTCCAGCCCAACGAGTCTGCGTAAGATGTCTTTATTAGTCACATGTACATCAAAACACAGTGAAATGCATCTTTTGCACAGAGTATTCTGGGGGCAGCCCACAGGTGTCACCAAGCTTCCAGCGCCAACATAGCATGCCCACAACTTCCCAACCCATATATCTTTGGAATGTGGGAGAAAACCAGAACACCCGGAGGAAACCCATGCAGTCACTGGGAGAATGTACAAATTCCTTACAGACAGCAGCTGGAATTGAACCCAGGTCGCTGATGCTGTAATAGCGTTACACTAACCACTACACAACAATACCTTATCTATGGAAATCCTATGACATCTCTTTGCTCAGAATCTTACAGCCCACTAACAGTTTAGCCAGTCTATTCAATGAGTAACTGAGACATGCAGATTAAGATGATTGCAGGCTAATTATCCAGGCTGTGCTGAATTAGATAATTTCAACAAGCAGAAGAGTGTAATTTTATTTCTGTCTTTAAATTCAAAAACAGAAGATAATTCCCAGTTCCTGTTGCTTATCTGAGGAGTCTCTACCAGATATGCCTTCGTGTGGATACTGGGCAAGGAAAGGGTACATACAACAATGAAGACTGCAGTGGATGTGAACTTATTTAAGGCACAAAGAATAGGGGATGTACAAGTCTTTTAGAATCAGAGCTTCATAGCACAGGAGATTTTCCCATCCATTGTGCTTTAGAAAGAGCTGTTCAACACAGTGCCACAATGCAGCTTTTACTGCATTGCCTTACAAATTAGTCATTCACGCACATGTCCAACTGCTTCCAAGTTGCTATGAACTCTGATTTTACCACCTTTTCAGGTTTCAGATATTAACAGTTTTGTGTGAATTTCTCATTTCCCTTCTCATTATTTTAAATCTAGAGCAACTCACACAAAATGCTAGTGAACTCAGCAGGTCAAGCAGCATGTAGAGGAAAATAAACAGTCAAAAGTTTCAGGTCGAGACCCTTCATCAGGACTGGAAAGCCAAAATAAGGTCAGGGGAGGGGAAGGAGCATATGCAGGCAGGTGATTGGCAAATCCAGGTGAGGGGGGAAGGTAGGTGGGAAGGTAGGTGGGTGGGGGAGGGGGAGATGTAAGAAGCTGAGAGGTGATAGATAGAAGAGGCAAAAGGCTGAAGAAGGAATCCAGAGGACAGTGGACCATGGAATAAAGGGAATGAGGTATTGTTCCTCCAACTTGCATCTGGCCTTAACATGGCAGTTGAGGAGGCCATGGATAGACATGTCTATGAGCTGTGATTGCCTATCTACTGAGGAAACAGTTTCCTTGTCTTCCCCGTTTGTTCCATCAAAACTTCTCAATTTTGGACATTCATTAGATCTCTTATCAACCACCCGTTCCTAGAAGAACAAACTCAATCTCCAATCTCTTCACAAGTGGAAGAGATTCTCATCTCTGCAACAATCCTGGTAAATCTCCTCTGATCCTTTTCTAAGGCCTACATGACATTTAAGTTTCCTGTATGGAATTGCACACTATATTCCAGCAGAAATTTTAGCGCAATTTGTAAAGGCTTGGCTTGACATTCCTGTTTTGTATTCAATACCCTTAGTTACAAAGCCAACTCTCCCAAACGGCTTTGTCAAAATGACTTAAATGATTTGCAGAATATGCAACCCTAGGTCTCTCTGCTGCAAAATAGTACAAGTTAGATTAGAAAGTAGAGAGCCTGATGTCCACATACCGTGACAAGCAATAATATTTCAGGAGAGAAAATTGGAGGCATGTAAATAAAGTGACCCGCCAGTCTGATCATACTCTTCAGCTATGATCAGAACTTGTTACATACACCAAAACCACCAGATTATGCATGTACAGTCAATGTTTAAGCTTTCATCCGAAGGACCATCACCTGAGCCAAACCAGAGAACCATGCAATTTCAGTTCTGATTAACTATTTTCTTGGCTTTTCCCTTTTGGTCATTTAATAGTCTGCTGGGCAGTTTCTATTTTATTTCAGAATTTGAACGTGGTGTTTTTGTCTTTTTATCCTAATTGAAGCTATGTTTCTCTACAGAGCTACTGAGCTGTCATATGGCACTTCCCTAAAGAGAATAGGTGAATCAGAGGTCAAATCCAAAGCAGGCACTGGAGGATGGCTCATTACCTACCTAGGTAATTGGAGGCTGAAGAAAGATAGAAGCAAAATATTAAAAAGGGGGCTAATTTTCTTGTGTTTGTCAAAGCCAATTCTAAAATGATTAAGAGTATGAAGCTCATGTAATTATCCACTACTCCTAGCATGCATTTGGACAGCAGCAGGACACCATTGCAGAAAACAGTATTTGTGGCATGCAAAGCAGACTATTAAAAGAAAAATGGCAGAACAGGAAGATATGAATTTTCACAACCCAGGGAGTAAGTGTAACTCTTGTTACTTCATGGAATGTAATCTATAAATCATTGAATTGTTACAACCCAGATGGAAACTATTGAGCCCAACAGACCAGCCCTTTCCATTATATTTTTGATTCAATCCATTTCCAGTGCTATTATTGACAGCAAATTCCAAATCCTCACTGATCCCCATAATAAAAATAATTTTTCCTAAAATCTCTCTCATCTTTTGTTTAAAAATTTCAATTTGTGTTTCTTGGTCCTTGAATCATCTGCTTCCGTTTACTCTTTCCATACAAGACATGATCCAGTTCATTATTACATTTCCTTTCAACCTTCTTTGTTCCAAAGAGATCTACCTCAGATTCTCTAGTCTAACCTTATTACTGAAAGCCCTCATCCTCAGAATCATTTTAAAAAAATATTTTCTGTTCCCTCGCTATGACCTTCATGTACTTTCTAAACTGTGGCAGCCACAGCTGAATGCAATATTCAAGTTGTGGCCTAACCATTGTTTCATACAGTTACATATTCTCCACTTTTGTATTCTAGTTCGTAATTGAATCACATTTTACTCACCATATTCTTAAAATGCCTTTGCACTTCCAGGGATTTAACCACCTATATACCTAGATTCCTGTGTTCCTGCACACACTTTACAACTGTACTGGTCTATACGGTCTCTCCTTATTCTTTCTGGCAAAGTGTATACATTCAATCTTGTAATAAATTTCATCTGCCTCTTGCCTGCCCATCCAGGAACCCTACATCTTTGGAGGCACAAGAGACTGCAGATACTGGAATCTGGATTGGTCCAGGTGAAGGGTCTCGACCCAAGTGTTGACTCTCCATAGGTGCTGCCTGACCACCTGAGTTCCTCCAGCTTTGTGTGTTGATCCCATATCTGTCATCTACTTCTAACCTTGCATTTACCACACTTCCAAGCTTTGTTTCATTTACCCTGCAAACCACACCTACATCAGTAATATATAAAATGGCTCTAGAATTAACTTCTCAGTATCACATCTGATAACCATCCTCCAAATCGAAAAGCAACCACTTATCTGCTTCTTACTTTTAAGATACTTTACTATTCATGCAGGATGTTGTTTAAATTCTACCAGCCTCAATTTTGGTAACTAGCCTTTGGTGTTTAATTTAATTATATGCTTCTGAAAATCCATGTAGACTACATTTATTGTGTTCCCTTCATTAACTTACTATTATCTCAACAAAAAGGATTCAACCAAATTAGTTGAAAATAATTTGCTTTCAATATATCTGTCCTGGCTCTTCTTTATCAATTTAATCTTTTTTCTACATTTTAATGTTTTCCCCAATTACTGTTTCCAAAAGCTAGTCATCAACCAAGCTTAAACTAACTGGCCTGCAGTTGTCTGGCACTTACTTGCATCCCTTTCTGAACAAGGGTAATGCATTTGCTATTTCCAATCCTCTAGCACCTTTCTTGTCACCAGTGAGAAATGGAAGATTATATATAGCAAACTCTACCTTGACTTCCTTAAATGATCTCTGGTGCATCCTTTAGGATCTGATGACTTGTTTATTTTAAGCATGGCCAATCTCTCAGGATTGCCTCCTCAATTATTTCTTCTGCCTTCCTTTCTATTGAGATCTTGGCAGCATTCTCTTTTTTTTTAAATGCAGCATCTTAGGTGCCACAACATCTGCCCTTCTGTTACGGACTGCAGTAATCAGAAACTAGTCGCAAGTCTTCAGACTGCTTTAACTATATATTAGCCTTTTCTCCCATGTAGAAATTACAAAAACAAAGGGGTTAAAAAACTCAATTGCGAGGAAATGTATTCTAGCTCTTTGTTCCCTCATCTATTTCAGGAACTGCATTCTATCAGAGAGCTGCTCTACTAAAGTTCACAAAAAGAACCGGACCAAGAATCTTACATTTCATCTCTAAGCAAACTTAGGCTTTTGATGGATAAGAAATCCTGACTGACAAAATTAGTATATATTTTTCAGTTACCTTAATAAAGCAACTGTTCATTACAAGAGCCCAGAAAACCATAGTCAAAAACCACAGCTGAACCTGATCCTGCCCTCACATGATGTCAACAAGATACGAATTTTATAACAATATTACAACCAAACCCTGATTGTTTTTCTCTAACTTGTCCAGAGGCACCGAAGCTAAATTTATCAGTTTCCATCTCTGCCAAGAATGAAACCTCGATCTTTTCTGATCCGTACGTGAATTGTTCCCACAACAATTCATTTACCACAGGAAAATTCATTAGGAGGAAAATTCATTTTCCTCCTGTCTAAGCAATACCAATTCCATTTTAGCAAATGGATGTTAGTATTTATAATGCAATTTTTACAGTTGCCATCAGGTAAAGACTCACCTAATGCACCCTCACAGTCCAGGATGTGGTATCCATTGTGCATGCATGCTGCAAGCAGCAAATTTTCCTGACTTGGATGCCACTTCACCCTCCAGACACCTCCCTGGACATGGGTATCTGCCAATGGCTGTTTCATCTGCCGGGAATCCCAGATGAGAACATGTTCATCATAACTGGAAAGAAAAAAGAAAATTAAATTAAATTAAATTTGATAATTAGCAACAGGGGGAAGTCATTTCACTTCAACAGCTATCCAATCCAAATTTTGCAAATATTCTGCAAATATTCAGTACTTTAATATTACTGAACTAGTTAGTTTTTGGTTGAAGTATATAATGCTTTTAAGGTTTTTGTTTTAAAATTTTAAATGCAATTTTTCTTCTCAATATTCTCTTTAGCCATTGCACCAGCTTTCTCAAAAATTCACCAGGAGACACAGCTTCAGCAAAGATGGAGAACAGCTGAGACCCACAAAGTGACCAAAAGGTTTTCTATGAATAAAATGTCTATCTTTTGACATCCCAAAGATAGACTTGAGTATCACGTACAGCTCAACAAAAAGCCTTAAAGGACAGAAAGTAAAGCTCCTCTGGCTTTAATTAGTAGAAATTTTACCTTCCAGTGGCCAGTATGTATTGTTTATGTGGATTGCTTTGGATACTGCACACTCCCATTGAATGCCTGAAAAAAAACACAAAGTTTTTTGTTTGAGAATTAAATGAAGACCTGGGATTTTCCATTTTCCTTTAAAATGCCAGTACAGTCAACAAATACCAAAAGTTGCCAGTTCAATAGCCAACCTATGACATATTAGGCATCTCAACTAGCACTGTAGTAGAAATGGTATTATTGAAGTGAAAAAGCATAGGACTAAGACACAAAATATCACAGGTTTCCAATTGTTGATTGTAATCCATCAGCTTCTATTCAAAAGTATTATGTGAATGTTGATTATAAATAGGATCAGGCCCCATGCTGCAAAAGATAGCATACCAAGGTTCTGCGTAATGCTCAATGAAATCAGAAGTGGTGTGATGCAACTATTTTACAAACCAAAAGAAAAAATATGAAGTTATTGCTTTTTTCCTCCTGACCCTATGCCCATTATTCTACCACAGGTTTCAACATGGATTTTCATTCCTGCTCAGGAAAATGTAAAGCAAAACTGAGAATTTACAAATAAATATACAAAACCATCCCTTGCTCTTGTGACTCCTTGCTAAAATTACTTTGGATTGATCAAGAGAAGAAAATTGGCAGCAGAAGCAATTATTTACTCTAAATTCAAATGTAGGACTAGATGACATTGTGCTTTTAGGCATTGTCTTTTCATATCTGGGGCCTATGGTGGGATGCTGCCCTGGTGATTAGGTAAATTTTTCCTTATGAAACATTTGTGAAAACGAGTTTAAGATAGTCTTGGTTTACTTCTGTGTTGGTGAAGGTTTTTAGTGTAGTATTGTCCACAGAGCTGTGGAAAGGGACAGACTAATGGATGCCATAAAAGAATCTTCCATACAAATCTAAATTTAAGCTGTACCATAACACTGGAATTACTTAACATTAATTAGATGTTTTCTATTCTCCAGGTGCAATATAACCCACCTAAAAGCTTAAAACTTCACCAGGATATACAAAGATAAATAGAATAGCCCATTCCTTATAGCCATGCAATTTATTACAGAGTAGTTACACTAAATATACTAGTAACATTTTCAAATAAATTGCACACATACCTGGTGCTGATAAAGACTGGCCTGTTAGTCTCCATCCGCATGTCCCAAACTTTTAACTTACTGTCATCTCCTCCTGGAGAAGGAGGGAAAGAAATAAAAACAATAAACCAGCCCATAATGTTCTAAGCAGCTCACAAACAAAATACATTCTCAAAAAACCTTGCCTCTCCCTCCTTGGGCACAGAAGCTAAGTATCAGCTAAAGATATGACAAATTTTGATTGCTATCTTATTGTGAATGTGCAGGTACAGATGTCAGGCCAGGACGGGATCTGATGATGCTTTTCATTAATGCATAAACTGCCATTTTCATGCCAAACGTCATGTCTTGGATTACACATGAAGCCTCTATTAGCCAGTTAGTTAGCATATGTCAGCAAGAATCAGTCCTTGTAGCAAAGAGATAAATTGGTGGAGAGAAGTGGTACAGGGGAAGGATGGTAGGGAAAGGGCATTTGAAAAAAATTTAACTGCACTACATAGGGTTAATTCTATAAAAGGGAGGAACTGCATAAAGTGTTTTGAGATTATATCTCCACATAGAAAAATCATTGAGGCAGAAAGAGTACTACACTTGGTCGAGAAATTCAAGTTACAAATTACTGATCTCTGGATCTTATACAGGTTGCAGCATAAGTTCGAAGGACTATTAATTTCTAAGATGCCCTGTGAGCCAAATTCCAATTACAACATTTGTGCTTTTTTTAAAATGTAAAACACAATCCTATGCAAACAGCAAAGAATTGCAGAAAATAAAACTTAGACTTAAAATGTTAAGAATTTAAAGATCAATTAACATGCAAGACAAATGAGACATTTTAGATAGGACTTTTTAAGAGGAGCAATTCAGCCAGATGGTTCTCCCAAAAAGTCAAAAATATGCACAATTGGACCACCAACAGTATCTTTGGAGAGCTGTAGGATTTACTACAATCTACATCATTCTGACAAAGCAAGAATTTGCATCAGACTACCTTACACCAATTATCTTGTAACATTAGAGTCATTGACAGAACTCCAAGGCAGATGATCTTTAAGGTAAATTCTATCCTGAATTTTCATTCAGCAAATAACGATCCAATATTGAAAAGCTCACATTATGCTTTGCTTCCAGATTAAAATTTTCTTCTCATCAATTACATCAAAATACTGCTACAGTTTTCCTCTGATGGTTTAGTGGATAAATATAGAGTACACGAAGGTTCTTAGTTCAGTACCAGGTCTGTGTCAAGTTACTGAACAGTACTTGAAATATTGGTACTTATAATAGCATCAGCTGGAAGTGGAAGGTGGGGATGGTATCAGAAATTGAGGTTCTTCTTCATTTGGGAAATGGTCCTTAGAAATCGGATGACATGAATTCTCTAGTTTAACACTTGAGGAATGAATGCTTTGAGGATGTGCTGAAGGATGCAATGGACACACAGCACATCAATGTACTGTGTCCTCAGGAAGGGAGACAATGTAAAGTGTCAGAATAAGTTTGTTAGTGTTGTGAAAACAAAGCAACAGTTCATGCACAGGTAAAAATGAACAAGTTTGGAGCTGACTTCTTTTATGAAACTGCTCAGAACAGCATGACTGGGCTACCTGAATAAACAATGTCTGTATTCCAGTAATTGAAAGCTGCAATCCAAGCCTCAAAATCATGTGCCTTCCACTGAGAGACCACATCCAGTGCTGGTCTACAGCCATCCACAGACACCAGACTCAAGCAGCCCTTTGAGTCACTGCTAATGATCTTGACAAGTTCACTGTGAGCACAAAAATTACATCTTATGACTAGCACCACAACATTTCACATATCAGGAACAATTCAACATTAAAAGCAGATAAACTACAGCTTTAAAAGAAGACATTTGCAACCAAGTTCTGAGTTTACATATTTTAAAATGAAGGAAATGATTAATAAATTACTTTAAAAACTTTGACAGGTTGATGAAATTCACATGCTAAATGTGAGGGATGTCAATTGTGAAAGTAGAACATTTGTTATCTAATATCAACAACAAAAGTAGTTAGATACATGAAAGGTCAACCTATCTGAATAATTTTCATACACCTCAGTACTGAATCGTTTATAATGTAGTTATACTTACTAAAAAAAAGGTTGAGTCTATATCCCTCAGGGAAATGCATACTTGAGAGATTTGATTAACTAGTACATAAAATAATAAATGGAGCAAATTATGTCCATGCTGCCAAATTATTTCAGTTAGACCAAGAGAGAATCAAGGACAATGTTTATACAAGATTAAGAGCTGCTTCTTTTCCCAGAAAATAATGGAACTTTTGAGTATTATTGGCACGTGCAGCTGGGTGCACACCATTCCTATACG
>JAUZTB010000069.1:27660003-27673997 GCA_034780895.1 Rhynchobatus australiae
AAAAGGGCGTCATGGACTCGTTGGGATGGAAGGGCCTGTTACCACACTGGAAACAAAATTTAAAAATTAAAACTTCTTTACCAACCTATCCACTTGTATTGCCACTTTCAGGGAGCAATGGATTTGCATCCCAAGATCCCTCTGTATATCAATGCTCCTAATAGTCCTACCATTTACTGTAGACATTCTTCTTCTATTTTACCTCCCAAAATACATCGCTCACACGTCTGGATTAAGCTCTATCTGCCATTTCTCCACACATCCCTTCCAAGTGAGGCAGAGGTTTACATGTACCCCCTTCAACCTTGTTTATTGCACTCAGTGCTCTCGATGCCTCCTCTACATTGGCAAGACCAATTGTAGACTAGGTGATCGCTTTGCACTAGGTTTAGAATCTCGTAACCAATTTATACAGTCAGGAATCACACCAGGTTTCATTCCCATTCTCATCAGGTGCTGTACTTGTCCCAGACTCAGGAGGAGGAGATCAGCCAAAGTACCAACTACTGAACACTATCCAGCGTACAGGAACATCGAGGGAGCACACAACAAATCCCTGCTTAAATGAACTACATTGACTCCAGCATGAGAAAACATCCCCTGGGTAAGACAGCTGTCAAGAAGGATTAGACAAGTAAAGGTCAATATGTTGCACACATTCCAATCTAGAATACAAACAGGAACAACTTTAAACAGTGGCACGCTATCTATACAAAACCACATCACAGAGATTGCTGCCTAAGTAATTCAAAAATATGGCAGCCTTGTGGTTACATTACTGGACTAGCAATTTAGAGGCCAGGACTAACTGTTTCAAGATAGTTTAGGATTTTAAATCCCCTGCTCACCAAAGCGCAATGCCTGTGTGTAGAGTGTAGCATGTGGGGAGGGAGAGGGGAGTACATTTATTTTTGGGTATTTAAACTAAATTGTTGTCAGCAACAGTGATCACGAAACCACCAGGTTGTCACAAAAATTCACTGGATTCCCTAATTTTCTCCTTTTACATGACATAAGAAGACCCACAGTTTGATGTTCAGTTTGTCAAAGACCTTCTGGGATGCTAAATGAGGATATGAGGTGCCTCTTTCAACTTATCTTCCTGGGCAGGTCAATGCATTGTTTTCCATACGGTGCTCATGGCCAACACAGCGCCTTGGGTCATTGAACATCTTCTATTACCAAGGCAGACATTGCACATGATCTGTGTTAATTCTGTTTACTTTCTTTCAAGGAGGCCAAAGTTGGGACCTTCCTTGTTGGGTCAGTAAGGAAGCACTGGTTCCATCAGCTGATGCATCCTATGGTTCAATCCATCCTGACAATGGGTTCCTACTCAGTCTGGGCCACGTGCAGTTCGAGACCCACGGCAATGCATTTGATTCTGAAGTGGCCCATAAGTCACTCAATTCAAGGACAATCAAGGTTGGGCATTAAATGCTGTCCTTGCCGCATCCTGCAAATGAATGAAGGATCCAAACAACAGAAAGGAAGGAAAAGTTTCTCAACCCTTGGAAAACATATCCTATAGTGGACAACAGAGCAACAAACTATCTGCTGGAGGAACTCCGCAGGTGAAGCAGCAGACACAAGAGACTGCAGCTGCTGGAATCTGGAGCAACACACAATGTCCTGGAGGAACTTGGTGTGTGCATAATGCTGCATGACCTACTGAGTTTCTCCACCACATTGTCTGTTCCTCCAGATTCCAGCATCTGTAGCCTAGTTTCTCCTGTACTGGACCACGCTTTGCCTTTAACTGACACCAGCAGATTAAAGCAGGTTGCATGACGGCAGCTGTTCTCCAGAAAAGTGAAAGGAACCCGCCCATTGCTCCACACGAGAGAAACCGGCCAGAAGCTGAAGAGCCGACATGATGACCGCAAAACTAGGTTGGTCATATTCCCGGAGGGTTCCTGCCTCCAACCGAACACCTCACTCTCCCGACGTTGCAGATCCAAATCCAATGCAATGTTAACTTAAAAAAGAAAACAACTTGTAATTGCCCTTATGATTCCTCCTCCTCTCCCCGGGCTGCTCGCTGGATACGATGATGCTCCTCTCGCTGCGAGATGTTCTGAAGCAAACCCGCAGGACCGAGCTCCCTGCTGCCCCCGCCGCCATCCATCTCCCGGGTACGGGCGCCCGCCCGCCCAACGGCCGCCGCGCGCGGCTCCCCCCTCGCGCTGGGATCGGTCCACCCGCCCGCTCCTTCCCCGTCCGCCGATCGCCGGCCGACCCGCTCGGTCGGTCGGTCACCCGCCCGGCCGCCGGCCGACCCGCGCTCTGCAAGCAACCCCCTTCACACTCACCTCCGGCAATGCCACCCCGCGCCCACGGGCCTTGGCCATGATTGGCGGCCGCAGTGGCCAATCATAGCCGTCGGCCCGCCCCCCGTGACGACGGCGCCGCGCCGTAAGCGGGGCGGGCGCAGCGACCATGTGATGCGCGGTTCCTGCCATGAGGGAGAAGGAGCCGTCCACGACGCGCGAAGTTAAACTCCGTGGAGTTGTTTCCACGCAAAACGACCTGGAATTCAGTCCATCCTGTGGATTCGGAAAGCACTTGCTAGAATTCCGAAGTAATAACGCAAAGTGCTGAAGATACTCAGTAGGTCGGGCAGCATCGGTGGAGAGAGAAGCAGTTAATGTTTCAGGGTCAACTTCCCTTCACCGGGACGGACGGGAGAAGTTGGGCAACTGGCGTGTTCTGAGGTGCAGATGGAAAGCAAAGGAAATATCTGTGCCAGGGAGAGACCGAGAGAAAACGGAGGGCGCAAGTGGTGGTGTGAGGTGGAGAAGGCTTGCTAATTGCAGGAGTTTAGAAGAAGCAGAGAGGCACAGGCTGGGAGAGTTTAAGAGGAGTGGAGAGGCAGAGGCATGGTCACAATCTGCTCCGGGTAAAAGTACTGAAATGTGACATCGCAGGACAACAGGTAGGTGACTAGTGGGCATTTCTTCTAGATGTTAGAACCAGATAATGCAGAGGAGTGTGAGTCTAAGTAACTAAATCCAAACTACGAAAGAAATTTTTGGGCTTGTGGTGTTTTGTAGCTGCAGGGACATGGGGTAGTGGCATTAAGGAAGGTGTTGGTGAGGTGGTGGCTGGTGACATTGGCAGTGAATCATGATGCGTAATCACTGGGGTGGAAATAAGGTATAGTGGACGGGAGTTGTCCATAGGTCCCCTCACATGGCAAACGTAAATGAGGAAGTATAAAAGATATGCAGGAAGGGAGTCACAAATATCAGAAATGATTTTCTACATATCGATTGGACTAATCAAACTGGCAAGGGTACTGTGGAAGGGGAATCTATGAAGTGCACAAGATTAATTTTTGGAGCAATTCATTATGGAACCTACCCAGGAACAGACTGTTTTAGATTTGGTCATGTGTAATGAGGTGGGATTAATAAGAGATCTTGTAGTTAAGAATTCCCTGGGAAGTAATCACAGGCAGATAGTATAAGATATTCACAAGAAAAACATAAATTATACACAATTTTTACAAGAAACAACACAATTAGAACAAATATAAAACAAGGTCCATTGTATTATAGTGCAAAGTGATCAAAGTGGTCATGGTGTTGCTATACTGAGGTAGTGATTAGGGTTTTGTCAGTTGGTTCAAGAACCGAATGGTTGAAGGAAAGTAGCTGTTCTTGAACCTGGTGGTGTGGGACTTCAGGCTTCGGTATCTCTTGCCTGATGGTGGCTGTGAGACAATGGCATGGCCTGCACGATGAGGATCTTTAATGATAGATGTTGCCACCTCGAGGGAGCACCTTATGTAGACACTACTGAGGATGAGGAGGGATGTGCCCGTGATGTTTTGGGCTGTGTCGACTACTCTCTGCAGATTCTTACATAGCTGTGCATTCGAATTGCCATACCAAACCATGATACAGCCAGTCAGGATACTTTCGACAGTACATCTGTATAAGTTTTTGTTTTAGAGTGTTCAGTGACATGCCAAACATCCTTAACCAAAGAAAGACGCTGGGGTGCCTTCCTTGTAATTACATCTATGTGCTGAGCCCAGGACATAGACATGTCCTCCAGCATGTTAACACCCAGGAATTTAAAGCTGCTGTCATAGCCTGGGAGAAAGTGAGGTGAGGGGATGGAACCAAGCAGGAACATGTACAGAAGATGAACTCAGAATCAGGGTCAGATTTATTATCACTGACTTAGATGACATGAAATTTGTTGTTTTGCAGCAGCATTTCAGTGCAAAGACATAAAATTACTATAAATTACAAAAATAGTGCTGCAGAAAGGGAATAATGAGGTAATGTTCATGGATCATTCAGAAATCTGCAGAAGGGAAATGCTGTTTCTGAATCGTTCAGTGTGGGTCTTCAAGATCCTGTACCTCTTCCCTGACAGTAGTAACAAGAGGGCATGTCCCATTTGGTGAGGGTCCTTAATGATGGATACTGTCTTCTTGAGACATCACCTCTCGAAGATGTCCTCGATGATAGGGAAGGTTGTGCCCATGATGGAGCTGGCTGTGTCTATAACCCCTCTGCAACCTCTTGTGATCCTGTGCATTGGAGGCTCCAAACCAGGCTGTGATACAACCAGTCAATGCTCTCCACTGTACATCAAGAGAAATTTGTCAGACTTCGGTGACGTACCAAATCTCCAAATGAAGCAAAGTCGCTGGTGTGAGGTTTAAGTTTGAGGTAGAAGATAGCAATAACTGGGATTTGGTTAGAGGGGAGAGAAGGTTGGAATTAATCGAGCCAGGCCTAAAGCAAGTACTAACTGTGAGATTCTGGGATTACCCAGGCTTGGATTGGAGAAGTGATGGGTAGATGTTATGTGGCTTGACAGATTCTTGTGCTTAATGAGCAGCATTCAAACCACAACAACTTAAGTAGAGTTAGCAATGTCTTTGGGATTCTCTCGGAATCCTAGGAATTAAAGATTTGGATTCTGGATTGTGTTGCTAGATAATAAATAGTATTTACTTTTTCTTTACACCTTTGTTAATTAGTTACAAACATATTGGAACTAAGAAAAATGCTTGTCAGTAGGATAAAATGTCCATGAACATCCATATATTGTTCCTTTAACAAGAAAAATTGCACATTCATAAAGCATTTTTCAAAAAAATGCATTAAAAATTTTTAATTTGTTACATTTCAGACATTTAATTTGAACCAGAACATAACAATGCAACAGTTTGCCACAGGCATTTGTAAGTAAAGGAACCTGTTGTTTTTCAGATTCACCATTTTTGACTTGTGGAAATGAGGTATTCAACCTCTTGGTGGATGTACAGCTATTCTGTGAGGGGAAAAATATGGTGTTTTTGGGAACAGAATTATTCAATTTAAAAGTAATTTTACAAAATAAAAACATCAAGGTGCTTCACAGGTGCACCCTAACAAAACTTATGATGAATTCCATAAGCAGATATTAGTGCAGTATCATGACCTTGGTCAAAGATATTTTAAGTGCCTTAAAGACACAGAGACATGAGGAAGTTAGGAAGGGAATTCCACAATTTAGAATGTCAGTATTTAAAGGCATTACTAAAAATAGTGGAAGTGGCATTGAGGATGGCACAGTAATGCAGCTGCTGCCTCACAGCATCAGGGACCCAGGTTAAATCCTGAACTTGTGTGCTGTCTATGTGGATTTCCTCCCGTATCCCAAAGACGTGCAGGTTGGTAGGTTAATCGGCCACTCCACTGTAACTTGTCCCCAGTGGCTGGTGGAATCAGAGGGGGATTGATGAGAACAAAAGTGGAATTAATGTAGGATTAGTGTAAATGAATGGTTGATTGTCATTGTGGATTTGGTGGACCGTAAGGCCAGCTTTCCTGCTGCATCACTCCATGCCTCCATAATATTTACACTATTTTTCTCTCCACTGTGCATTTGTCTAACAGCTTTGACCTATGTTTTCACCTTCTATATTTCCCATTCTTTCCTCTAATTGCCTCAACAATCCATCAGCCAGATGGCTTCAACAGCTGATTGGAGTCCCCATCCTTCTGCACATTACACCTGAGAAAGAGAAAATTAGTTAATGAAGGATCTTTGTCCAAAGATGCTGTCTGACCCAAGCATTTCCAGCATTTTCTATTTTTAATACTACCAACAATAAATTTCTTTTACAGTGGAATCAGCTGAGTTATACTCAAGCCCTGATTTGGTCAGACTGAGCACTTTTTGGTTCTGAGCAATATATTGAGAGCACAAACCTAAGTTATTCTAAGGAACTGTTATTCCTTTCTCCTGTTCCCATACCCTATTCAGATTTAACCATGTAACCTTATTTAGGAACTTCATTCCTTCAAATACAGACAAGTATTCAATTACATTTCAGCTGATCTGATACCAGCCATTTTCCTTCTCCACTGTCCTGATGTAGGCTCTCAACCCAATTCCCTTCTGCCCCAAAGAAGCTGCTCGACCTGTTGAGTTCCTCTTGCAGATTGTTTGCTGCTACAGCTGATCTGTACTTCAGTTCTGTTTATCCACCTAATGCTCCATCAGCTACAGTATCCTAATCTAAAAACAGATTTCAATCTTGAAGACTTCAAATGCCACAGCCTCCACTCTTGCAGTAAGCATGTTTAAAAATTCCTTATTCTTTGCGTGACAAGGGTGCTTCTCTCCGAAATGGTCCAGAACAATTTCTGATTTTAAGATTCCAAGGAAATGCTTTCTGCATTTTTCTGAATCCCTGATTAAAATATCAGTCAACGTTACAATGTTCAGGAAAATTAATTTTTCATGCAATTTGTCCTCAATTTAACTTCTAACCTTTGAGTTATTCAAACAAATCTGCATTATAACCTCCAAGACTCTCGTGGATTTGAGGTTTGGCACTCAAAACTGAAATGGTGCTACATACAAGAATTGGCCATGGTTCTGTGCAAGTGGAGATTACTTCCTCCTTTGAGTTACAACCCCTTATGATAAAGGTCAACATTCCATAGATTTGATTATTTTTTTCTGTCCATTGGCTTTAGAGATTCATAAATATGGACATAAATCCCTTTGTCCATCCACAACTAGTTTCCTCTTAAAATAATTTAAGTTTTCCTGTGATCAAATGGGAGACCTCATTTGAATTCCACAAGTCAATTCAACTTCAGTTATTTTAACTTCCTGGTCCCATCTGCACGTGAAGTCAACATTTGAAAATAACCTTAAGACATTTGTCTAGAAATGATTAAAATGTAAACATGGGTTGAAGGGGCATAATCAAAAATCATACACGATTAAGATTGCAGTTTGCACACTTAGAAATTTGATTCGGCTTTATTTAACAATTTTAAATACAGGCAAGGAACTGTATTCAGTGCATGAAACAAACCGAGGGCACAGCAACACTGCAGTGGCTAGTGAGCTGCATTTTTGCAGCTGACCACACAACATAGTAATTAGAATTGGAACAGCATCATTGCATTTCTGGGCTCCATATCAGTCTGGCTGTACTTGAATATCATCCCATCTAACTGTGCTGGAAACAACTCAATTTGATGGAGCCAGCTGTGTCACTAAAACTGTGATCCACAATACAGCTATTAACTAGCAGAGAGGAAATCAGTGGAATAAGTGGACTAGGCAAATTTAAACCACGTTGTCTTACAAAACAATGACACTCCAATTAAGTTTCAGAACTTTGTTGTGAGGAGTTAAATCCAAAAGGGACCATATTACCTGAAGATTGTGTTTTTGTGAACTTCAGAACTTGGGATCCTCTAATTATTAAATATAATTTTACCTAATGAAACACCACAGCAGTTGCACTTAGTGTAAAATACCCCAAGCAGCAAAAGCACATTGTTCAATTAGTTTGCAGGAAGTGTTAAAGAAAGTCTATTTTGCACAACTATTGACATGCAGCTGCACGAAAGCTGGGGCAATTTCTACTCAATGGCCATCAGGGAGAAGATAGGCAAGCCTCATTAAATAGTTGCAGTGACACATCTTGGTTACACTGTCAAATAAATAGTACAGATTATCCTTGGGATCCAGATACAAATTAGTTTGGTTAGTTGTATAATAATGTAATTTGGTTTACAAAGAAAGGAAATTATTGCTAGATTCCAAACATATTCTACATAAAGAGGAAGATACTGGAAATTACAATCTAAATCGTATTGTCTGCCACTTTGCTTAAATACATCAAATTATAAAAAGTCACCAAATCCAACTTCAAAAACAAACTAGTGCATCCCCAGGGCACTTGTACATAAAAAGTGGCAAATCAATGTTTGGTGGAGAGAGTACCATGTTAAACCCGCCTGTTAATGAGGAAAATGCAGCAAATCAAGTGGAAAAATATTACACTAGCTTTATCTGCATTAAACATCCACCTGAAACTTCCTAAACAGCAAATCATCAAGATATTCCAGTCAGCAAGTTGGGCAGCAAGAGATTGCACTGGCTTAGATCCACAGTATTCCATTGTACATAAAACAGGTATCTGAATCTTACAAGGAGAACACGAGTCTGGGCTTCAATTGAAAAAAAGCAAAGCTTGGCGCAGCAACAGCACAATACAGTAACAGCAACCCATTTAAAACATGCACACAGGTACAGCAGCTTTCATTATTAGTTCATGGGTCTCTGCTTGTCTGATATACTTAAACTAATCTCCCTTCCCAACCAGAGGGGAAAAAAAAATCATAGCAAAAAGGCAAGGAGATTTGTTCAAGTAATCTAGTTCCAGACCACAGTTAAAGTTTTGCCCCTTATTGACTGGAGAGCAAATATTTTGGGACTAACTGAACAAATCTTACTTTTAAAATCCTTAGAGTGTACAATTATGGCTATAGGGGAGCAAGACCTCCAAGGTGTACCCATCCACCGCCTACTATGTGGAACCCACCCAGCCGAGACATGCACAAAACCATCATGCTCTCAAGCACAGTGGATAACCAGCAGCTTTTAAACTGGATACCAGCTGTCTGCTGACTCCAATGAAAATAACTTACTAATTTAAAAAAATATACTTAACACTCGTAAAAATGTCCAAAGATAAATAGGAATTTCTGTGCTGCATTAAAATGACACTCAAACTGTAGCTGGCTTCAGGTATGCTTGCAGTCCTGAGAGGAGCAAACAGAACTGAATACCCAGTGATGAGGAGAATGAGCAGGAACTGCATTGTGTGATCTCCCAGGTCATCCAGTTTTCTTGGTCCATTTCCCAAAGGGATACGTCACATTCACAGATGCCATGTCCCAGCACTGCCTGTGGCTGCTGGCTAAAGTGAACTGGGCCATACATTCTTTTTTTTTGGGGGGGGGGGGTGGGCGGAGGGAATAAAGGGAAAAATCCAAAGTTTTGACAACATATACCCAATACTTAGGAACTTGGCCATGGTATCACAGAGCTGCACAGGACTGTGGGAGAAATCAGTGATGCAACATCTGTAAACACATGGAATCATACTGTGTACCTGAACCAAATTCCATCTTGGAGCTGGATTTCAATTTAAAAGGCAGCTACCCATGAGATATGACAGAGTCATGGGCAGTTATTAATTTCACCCTCTCACCAATGTCGGACAAGAAACAATTTGGCCCGATACCAGATGGCTTCCCAGCAGAACCATACACACTTAAAAAGCAATTCACACTACCAAGTGGATTCCTGTACCATTATTCCAAACCCGATGTCCTTAAAAACTATGTGCCTTGAGTAGGTCTTGAATTAAGAATGAGCAAGTAACTTTTCTAATTCTCATGTTCCCCAATAGTTTGATTTGACTTGAAAAAATACTGATTTTAAAGCAGCACCACACCCAGAGTTTGATCAGTGCTACATTGAACTTAACCTCTAGCACAAAGACAAGTGGCAGACTGCATAGTGTGTTCAAACTGGGTTACAAGAATGAAACCACAAAGATGGTTGTGAAACCCATTCACTCCAGCAGCTGTCACTGATCTATTAGTCCTCTTTCCCCATACAAGGCTAAAATGCTTTCGATCTGTTATTTTTTCCTCGCCAAGTAAACAAGTTCCAGAGACCTGGCGTTAGTGTTATCTCTGGAACACACAGTAAGCTGGGTCTTTGTTTTCTTCTCTATAATCGCATTAGCAGCAAGCTGTCCCAGAGTCACATAATGCTACCGGAGCAAATCGCATTTGTTTTTTTTAAGGTAACTCTGTTCAGCTACACGTTATCACCGAACTTCAAACAGATCAGATTTTACAACATAAAAAACTGTACATAAGATTTTGTTCAAATACATATCAACATATAAATATAGACAGAAGCTTCCAGCTAGGAACTCCATAGTCTTCTTTAGCGATCAATCATAGGAGAGAAGCCCCAGCCCCCCCTCTTCTCAGAGACCTCCTCAAGTCCATTCTGGTTTTTGTTCTTCCTCAGTGCCTTTGGAACTTTGTGTCCAGTCTGAATTGTGCAAAACAAAACTGACGCCACTGTTGAACCATGGCGAAAGCATGCGGGGCGAGGGCGAGGAGGGGCAGGGCAAGGGAGGGGTCATCGCTCTGGTTCAAGTTCCTGCTGCAGTGGGCGCCTCTTCTCATGACAATGCTTCTTATGGGCTGGCCAGTCTTTCTGCTGACACTGGGAGCCACAGTATCGTGCCACCTGACAACGGCCACAGATGTTGAATTCGCGCAGCTGAAACACAACCATTAAATGGGAAACAGGTGATGAGAAACATTTAATTGATCAATTAACAGTAGAATTATTATCCCACTGGATACAATCTCTAGAGCAGAGTTATGTAGTGTGACTTCTCTGTAAAAATACCCATTGGCTGCATGGCTGCTGTCTTGACTACAATTTCTTTTTGAACACTCCTAAACACAATGACTAACTTGTTGACATTCCTCAAGTTCCAAACCAAAAAACCCATTACTTCATTCAAGTGGCGATTCTTAACTTGGACAGCCATTGGTTGCAGGCTTTTTGTTGGTTAGCTGCTTAACTCAATCAGGAATGTGACTGCCCATTGTAATTAAACGGAGCAATTATCCAACTCACCAAGCTTCACAGCAGTTAGAACAATTTTTGAACTGGCATTAGCACAATGCAGAATTACTACACTAACTGAAAGGAGCTGTAATTGGGCTGGTAATAGAGTCTTGCACTGAGAGACTACCAGGTTGAATTTTAAGCAGGACAAATTAAGAAAATAGGGAAATAAAATGTTATATGTAAAAATGACCACAAGGCTGTTGAAAAAGCTCACTGGTTTTCTAAAATCCTTGAGAAGGATACATGCCATCTTTACCAAAATTATGCTGATACGTAGCTTTAGTCTGGTTCATTCAACTACTAGCTGAAAGAGATCCAACAAGCTACATGGTTACACAAAACCTTACTAAGCATAGGGAGACAAGCAACTGCAGATATTGGAATCTGCAGCAAATAAACAAGCTCCTGGAAGAACAGGCCAGGCAACATCTGTGGAGGGAAACGGACAATTAATGTTTTGAGTCAAGATTTGGGTGGAAGTGTCACTGTACTGGTCATCTCCCCCCTCTCAGTCTCGACTTGAAACCGACTGCCCATTTCCTTCCACAGATGCTGCCTGACCTGCTGAGTTTCTCCAGCAGCTTTTTTTTTGCTTCAAGAGTACGAGATGCAGAGATTCAAGAAATTGGCCCCCAAGATGGGAGGTGCATTAAAAATCACATGGAGAACACTTTTTTAAAACCAACATAATTTATAAATAAAGCTCCTAACCTCAAAAGCAAAATCCTCCACCTTATTAATGTAATTTGTTTTCTACAATAATCTACTAGAATCACGAAAGCTGTGGCTGAATTGTACTAGCATTCACTAACACTGCATCTAAGATCCCTAGGACGGGAGGGAAGATGACTTGCAGCACATCAGTCTGAACTAGTTTGTGTCTGATTCAAAGGGTAAAAGGACACCATTTCAATTATCTATCACCCAAAAAAGCCATCACTGCATTTTAAAATTGAAGCATTAACAAACATAGTAAACCAAAGTGCCATGGGAATACATTAGTCAGTATTTAACTTGAAAGCATATAATTAATTCTGACAGAATCTTGCTACCATAACAAGCACCTCTCTCATTCCATTAGTGAATGGAACAGAGGACAGGAGTGGTAGGCCATTCAGATAACAAAACTACACAATATCAAACTTTTTTTTTAAAAAAAGAATTCAACCTCATACAGAAAGCCTACAACTTTTCTCCCTTTAAAAAAGTTTGGCAGGGAGAAGTGGGAACTTTGCAGTGAAACTGGACACACTTCTGCAGCTCTCCTGGAGTTGCACCCCACATCTCAATATTCAAACCTAAATATCAAGGTTGTTTGAAAGCACTAGAAATCCAAATCTTTCACTGGGTGCAAAATTTTGACATCACAAAAAGTTCAAATTATTCAAATACATTATGGAGAATTCAACACAGCATCAAAAAAATTCTTGATAAATACTAGAGGTAAAAATCATGTATCATAAGCTCCAAAGTCATTACATTTTACACATGGCACAATATGCCATTGAGAAAGACACCACTTGCATCCATTTCCAATTCTTTAAGTTAAAACAGTTCAGCACAAAAACAAAGCTAACATTTTAGTATAGCACTCAGTGCTGGTGATGTCAACTTGCTGGAGTACGCACTTCCTAAGTTAAATTTGAAAAGCAGGGGCTTCAACTGCTGGTCTAGCCAAAATTCTTTTCACAAAAATCTGCTTATTTGGTTATTCTTTTGTGGAATCTTGAAGCTCACAAACTGATTACCATACTTGACTACGATCATTGGAGCTCAAAAGTAATTAACTGGACTAAGTGCATAATGTGTTACCCACTGAGTGTAGTGCAGTTGCAAGCTCCTTATTAGCCACTGTTAAGCAGCTGTTGGGTTGAATGTAAAGTAACAATCCTGTCACAGGATGGCAATAGACAAGCAAACTGAGACTGCAGCTTAGGTTGATAATTGGCAGCTGTGCCTTCAACTGCCTAGATTCTGAGGCAGTCTCCCCCTGAACCTCCCTATAAATACTTTCCTGATAATTTATCAAACTTTAGGAGAGCTGTCATCTTGCGCAGTATCAGTTTGTCAGAAAATGCATCCCTGAAACATCCTGGGGAATCTTTAGTGTTAAATAAAAACTATCTGTTGGGTGTCAGAAAATGCATCCATGAAACATCCTGGGGAATCTTTAGTGTTATATAAAAAGTCTGTTGGGAATTGGTATACAGAAAACAGTAAGGGTGGCTCCTTTGATACCTTGCACACTCACCTGTTTTTCCATCATAGTGCATGGTGGATAATGGCACTCATAATAGGTGCAAGAATCCTCTTCATCCTCCACAATGTCACCATTGGCATTGTAGTAACGAGTGAGATTCAATTCGGGGAATTGCTCCTCAATGGGGTCTGCAGGCACCTGTTGGATAGCCAGCCAATATAGACTTTGTTCCCTGCAGGGGAGAGAAAAAGCTGTTAGAACAGCAAATAATTACACAAAGCCAAGCAACCTTACAACATTGCAAGGGGTAAATTCAAACTAAACTGCATCCCTAGTTTTAGGAGAGCATAATGTTTTCTAACAAAGTGCCAATGTTGCAGACAAAATTATTAACGTTGTACTTGAGGACAATAAAACTGCCATCAATGTGTACTCAGCGTCTCAGATCAAGAACTTGCCATTGCCTGTGTCAGAGGAATGCATTCCCAGATCAGTGCAACTGGCCTCTACAAACAAGGAAACAGAAGCTCATAATTTAGCCCCCTGAACATGTTCTGTCATTCATTTAGATTATGGTTCATCTCAACTCTAATGTGCCTTGGTTCCATATACCTTAATATCCCCATAAAAATCCATGCAGGGCCAGAATATGTAAAAACTTGCTGATTCCCACCATTGAGACATGACATGGTCTCCAACATTAGTCCTGACCTGCACTGCATTCCTTCCTCCCATTCTCTGAAAGAAATAGGAAGGCAAGAGGGACTGTTATAATCTTCATTAAGTATTGGTTCCTGCCAAGAGTATT
>JAUZTB010000069.1:27704266-27714291 GCA_034780895.1 Rhynchobatus australiae
AAAATCTTCCATTCTTTCATGTAATCCAGAATACCTTTTAGCTTGACACCCGTTTCTGCCCACATCTCTACCCTTCCAGATTTTCCACAACCGTCACCACTGGGATGGCCTGTGGTTGGGAAGGATGTGCACTTTGAAACCCATGCCCTGCTAAGTGAAAGCAAAATGTAAAAGTTGACACTCCATCTAGCACTCAGTTTCGTGAGTAAAAAAAGTAATAGAAAAATATTTCTGTGGTATTGTTTCAGGTAAAATTTAAATATCCATACCCTACTCATGAATTGGCCATGTGCAATTTTTAAATTCATTTCACTGGTCGCCTTTATTATCCATCACAAATTACCCTGAGTGCTTTGTTCTCTGGTTTCAGCGTGCTGAAGGTCTGGAGTCATGGATAGAGCAGACCACGTACAGACTATGGTTTGCTATCCAATTATTCCTAAAATCCCAATGGTTCACCAGTGATGTTTTCCATGCTCCCTTTAAGCCCACCAGAGCCCCATTTCCCTCGCTCCCATTAAATTCATTGGGGACCCTTTAAGTTTATGTGAATTTATTATGCTGCTATATAATATTTATCCATTAAAAGTGTGTAGCGATATTATTCGGAATACCATCCAATAGTTTGGAAAAATACTCCACTCTGGCACTGCTAAAGACCTGAGGGTGCCAAATTAAAGGATTTTACTGTATATGCAAACAAAAGAAATGGAACTGGGAGGAGGCCATTCAGCCCTTCACGCCTGTTCTGCCGTTCATTAAGATCATCACTTATCTTTTACCTTAGCATCAATTTCCTCCACTAATCCAAAAACCTTCGATTCCTTATAATTTATGAATCATTTGATTTACGTCTTGAATGTGGGCCTCTGCAGGAGATGCAGCTGCCTCACAATCTAGAAACCTGGAGACTATCCTAACCTCCAGCACTGTCTATTTGGCGCTTGTCTCTGATTGTGCAGATTTCCCATGGGTGCTCTGTTTTCCTACCACAATATGGGGTATGTCAATTGGCCACTGTAAATTGCCCCACACTACACCCCAGTGTGGATGGGTTGCAGGAGAATCAAAGTCAAAGTCAAAGTCAAAGTTGGGTTATTGCAATATGCAAAAGAACATGTGTGCACAAGCACAGTGAAAAACTTCCTCACAGAAGCATCACAGATAAGCAGCATTCACAAGAAAAACATAAATTAAACATAAATTATGCACAACCTTTACAAGAAAGAACATAATTAGAACCAAAACAAAACCAAAATCCATTGGAGTGCAAGTGGTCATAGTGTTGCTGTATTGAGGTAGTGATTAGGGTTGTGCAGGTTGGTTCAAGATGAAAGGACTGAATGCATCGCCGTCAAATTTGCTGCTGATACAAAGCGAAGTGGGTTAGCAAGTTGTGAGGAGGACACTAAGAGTCTGTAAAAGGATATGGATAGGTTAAATGAGTGGGGAAGAAGTCGGCAGATGGAGTATAATTTGGGAAAATGTGAAGTTATCCACTTTGGAAAGAAGAATGAAAAAGCAAATTATTATTTAAATAAATCGAGACTACAAGAAATTGTAGGGCAAAGGGATCTGGGTGTCGTAATATATGAAAACAAAAAATTTAGCATGCAGGTATAGCAGATAATTAGGAAGACGAATGGGCTGTTGGCTTTTATGGAGCATAAAAGTAAAGAAATTTTAATGCAATTTTACAGGTCTCTTGTGAGACCACACCCTGTATGAACATGTACACTTCTGATCTCCATATTTAACGAAGGATGTGTTTGCACTGGAGGCAGTGCAGAGAAGGTTCACTATGTCTTGTTTTTATATCCCTCCACCACGAGATTCAAACATCTATGCCTCTCATAATTTTATATATCAGGTGACCCCTCAGCCTCCTTCACTCCAGGGAAAACAAGCCCAGCCTGTCCAATCTCTCCCAATGACAACAGTCCTCCAATCCAGGCAACATCCTGGTGAATCTCCTCTGCACTCTCTCCAGTGCAGTCCCATCCTTCTTATGTCTGGTGACCAGAACTGTACACAATACTCTAAGTGTGATCTAACTGGTGTGTTCTAATATCACAACGTAATATCCCAACTTTTATATTCTATGCCCCGACTTGTAAAGACAAGCATGCTGTATGCTTTCTTCACTGTATGTAGACTTTCAAAGGCTTTGTTTATTTTCTAGTATTGACACGAATTTTGATAATATCTTCATTTAACCTTCATAAGATGGAGAAAATTGTTAAGCATTTTTGATGTAGCCTTTTAACTGTTAATTTTATTTATTTTGCATGTGGCATCGACCAAAGAAGAGGGGAATAAAGCGATGGCAAGTGGGCCTCTGATCAACACAGCCAGTCCAAACTTAGAATCCTGCTACCAAACTCATGGGCCACTATCCAACTCCCCAGTATTCCTCTCAGAAAGGAAAACCTCTGACGTGGGTAAGAAGGACAACATCAGCAGTTTTGTGTGCATTACCATATGGCTGGTGGTGCTGCTACATGGCAAATCCATCTGTTTAGGAAGCGACAGCCTAATGAATTGGTAAAGAATGGATTTGGAATCAGGGTAGACGTTGGTTTAATTGCAGCTTTCCTTATTTAATCCAACTCATCTGAATGTTTTAAATTAGCAGGATTTCAGCTATCAAAATACCGGAGAAATAATCCAAGATACTTTTTGCCTCATAATCAATGGAAACAAACAACTCAAAATATGGCCAGCACCTTAGTACTAAATACAAATGGCATACATTGGAGGACTGATATGACCATCAGTGTTAGATCAATCCACTTGAACCTTCTCTAGAGGGTCATGGGTGTGAGGTCACTGGCGGAAGCAACCAATTGTACATCAACCAACAAGTTGCTCAAAGATTACAAGATTGGTACAGATTGGACAGGCTGTTCCACACAGTCCACATCCCCAATCTGGTTTGCCCACTCTGTTGTTTACTTCCTTAATGATGAGTTATCTTCCACTCACTTACTTAGACTATTCTTTCTGTTAAGAACCTTCTGGTTTGAGTCGTAAATGGGCCTTTGATTAATATGGACCTTGTACTAATGCTGCAGTTTAGTTAAAAAAAATCCCGAGCTTTACCCATTCCATGTCATTGAGTATCTTACACATGGTCACCTCTGAGTCAATAACTTTGGAGAATGAGAAACTCAAATATCAGTCTTCTACAGCATTCCCTTATGTCATGGAATCAAATGGATCAAAGGTGTGAACTGATGGGCACTGTACACTTCCTCTTGTTTGTACTTGCTGTTCAGTAAGTCATTTCCTTTATTGACTCCAATCTTCTGGTCAACAAAGGAAATTATTGAGCATCAGATTTTTCAATGTGCTTGGTCTTCTATCAAATTCTTTACAGTTTTGACGTCAACTATGAAGTCTCATTGCACCATTGGGACATAAGAGGCAGAAGCAGGAGTAGGTTTGATCCCTTGTGTCTGCTCCAATAAGATCATGGCTCACCTTCTACCTCAGATCCACTTTCCTGCATTAACTACATATCCCTTTTTTCCCAGTTTTTTTAAACTTTTCCAACATTGAGTAATACTTTATATTGGTTTGTATTTTCTCATCACACACACGATGAAGGGGTGAAATTGGTCTTCACCTGTGAAGTTGAATAGTTTCAGGGTGAACTGGTGGCCCTTTCATAGCAGCCTCCGTGCTCCATTAAGGCCATCATGGAGTGGTCCGTCAATTCACCACTGAATTGCTACTGGTGGAGATCAGTTTCAATCTGGTGGAGACCAGATTAACACGGACAGTTTGACCTCCAAAAAAAAACGTTGAATCCAACTTTCCTCGTTCTCCTCTTTCGTGAACCAGATGGTCTGACTACATAAATCTCTTCTTTCTAGAGGTTGGCAGTCGGACATTGTGGCAGAGGGGCCAGTATCAAGGCACTGACCCTTCTATAAGGAAGATGGGTGCTGTGAAGGTGGGTGCTGTGAAGGTGGGTGTGGAAAATCCATCAGTGTTACCAACAGGCAGAGACAATTAAACCATAAATTGGGATGATACATTGACTTATACCAAATAACATTGAGTAATATGGATATTTAACTATATATTGTAATACAAGTATTGCCAGCTACATATTAGGGTAGCACAGCTAACTGAGTCGCTGCGTCTCAGTGCCAGTGACCTGGGTTCAATCCTGACCTCTGGTGTTGTCTATGTGGAGTTTGCACATTCTCCCTTTGACTACATGGTTTTCCCCTGGGGTTTCCTGCTTCCTTCCACATCCCAAAGACGTGGAGGTTGGCAGGGTAATTAGCTCTGACAAACTGTCCCTGGTGTGTAGGTGAGTGGTAGAATATGGGGAGAGTCGATGGAAATATGGGGAGAATAAAATGGGATTAGTTTAAATGGGTGCTTGCTGGTTGCTGTGGTCTTGGTGGCCTGTTTCCATGTTGTTTGGCTCTGTGATGGAATAATGGAACTAACTGCATGAATAGAACATTATAAAAATAGTGTGTCCTGTTGAATGACTTTCTAGCTATAATTCCCAGTTCCAAGAAGCAGAAACTCAATGTTCACATTTAACAACAAGCAATTAGTTTCAACTTGACTTTGGTAGAGAAAGCTTTCAAACAAAGCCAACTGTCTGCCTGGTGGTTAATGCAGCCCTTCTGGGTGATGTTGATCTCCTGGCTGTGTTCGCAGACTGGGTAGTGGCAGGAACATCAGGAATGAGCTCCTGAGCCGGGAAACAGGTAAAATCCTCTAGTGAAAAGGGACAGAGTTCTCTGCAAATGGAAAGATATAGAGGTGATATGTTTCTCTTTTTAGAATTTTAAAGGAATTAGATCATTTTAAAGAAATGAGAACTATTTCATCTTGGGCGTCAAAGTGACACAGCTGGTAGAGGCACTGCTTTCCCGCTCTAGCAGCCTAGGTTCAATCTTGACCTTGGCTGCTGTTTGTGTGGAGTTTGCATGTTCTGCCTATGACTGTGTGGGTTTCCTCTGGGTGTTCCAATTTCCTCCCACATCCCAAAAATGTGCAGGCTGGTAGGTGAACTGGCCACTGTAAACTGCCCCCAGTGTGTGGGTGGGTGGTAGACTCTTGGGTGGGTTGAAGGGAATATAGGAAGAATAAAATGAGATCAGTGTAGGATTAGTGTAAATGGGTGTCGATGTTCAGTGTGGGCTCAGTAGGCTGAAGGGCCTGTGTTTGAAAAGAGGTAAATTTAAAACCAATTCATGGAGATATTACTTCAATTAGCAAGTGATAATGTGAACAGGGTGTACAGGGAGTTAACAGAGCTGATTCGTGTTGATTCATTGAAATAGAAGTGTAACATTGGACCCGTTCTTGTCAAAGGTTTCCATCAATTGGTTTTTCCTCCCCTCACATCCGAGTGTATCTGTGGACAGTGATAGGGACTGATTGGCATTTCTCAATTTATGAAAGGGTTGTATTCCGGAAGAATGTTTCATCAAATGAAAAGTTATAAATCCTAAAGGTGTTTCCGATTTGCTTCAATGTAAACACTCTGGTTTGTGTTGCAGAGCTCATGGATAAAAATACTTCAACACAAGTTCCTGAAATAATAAAACCATTAACACTTAAATCTCAAACTGACATAATAAAAACATACATAATATACCCTTTTACCCAATGAAACATGCAAGATCCTGAAGGGCATTGAAAGGGTAACATATCTTCTTGTGTGAGAGGAATCATTATCTTAAAGTTACAGTTTGCTCATTTAAGACAGAAATGAAGTGAAATTTTTTTCTCTCAGAATCGAGAGTCTTCAAAGCTCTTCTTCAAAGATCAGTGGAAGCAGATTGTTCTTTGAGCCACACTCTGAAGAAACAAGGGGTTGAAAGATTACCACTGGAAGGCAAGAATGTAGAGTTGTGTAGCAGTCAGATCAGCCATGAATGGTGGAGCAAGCTCATGGGGCCATACATTTTGTTCCTGTTCCTCAGGGTGGATTTACACGTTGCAGTGGCAGTGAGGGAGGTGAGCGGCAGAGTGGTCACTAGTGTTTAGGTGATGGTGGAGCAGATAAATCTGATGAATTTTACAGTGTTGATGGTGAAGGTTCTTCCCGTGTCTGTTCCTGGGTGAACAATGAACCAGAGGTTGTTGAAGGACCATCTAGGCAGGTTTCCTCTTCGTCTGATAAAGCTCCTTATAGCAATTTCCCATCATGGGGCCATATTGAATGTTCCAGTCATGTTAGGTTCATCAACTTGGAAGATGGCTATTACTTCCTCTGGCAAGAATGCCACTGGAAGTGTCCTTGTAATGAACAATTTTGGTGGTTTTGCTACATTGGCGGCTTCTTGCTTCTGCTGAGACCTCTGTTGTTAGAATTAGTTATGGATTATAGAGTTGTACAGCACAGAAATGGGCCCTTTGGCTCACCACGTTAATGCCAACCTTTTTGCCCTTCTATTGCTAATCCCAGTTGCCACATTAAGTTTGTATCCTTTGATACCTTGCCTATTTAGGTGCCTATCTAAATGTCTCTTAAAATGTAGTGATGTATCAAATTCCACCACCTCCTCTGGCAGCTTGTTCCAGATATCAACCACACTCTGGGTAAAAAAACTTTCACTTCAAATCCTCTTTAAAGCTCCTTCCTCTCACCTCAAACCTGTGCTCTCTTGTTTTCGATAGCCCTACCACAGGAAAAAGGTTCTGACTATCTACCCTAACTATGCCTTTGCCTCTTATAATTTTATCTACCCCTTTCAGGTCTCCTCTTGGCCTCCTTCACCCAAGGAAAATCAAAGCCACCCCTATCCAATCTCTTCCCGTTAATAAAGTCCTCCAATCTGGGCAACATCCTGGCAAATCGCCTCTGCCCTCTCTCCAGCGCAACTAAATGCTGTAGTTTGGTGGTCAGAACTCCACATGAGGTCTAACCAGCCTTTTGTTAAGTTGAAACATAACATCCCAACATTTCTATTCTGTGCCCTGACCTCTGAAGGTAAGCATGCCACATGCCTTCTTCACCCCTGTTGACCTGTGTTCTAACAAATTCTTATTTGTGAGTTCTTCACAGTGAGATTCCAGCATCTCTTTCGCGTCATCCTGGTTCACTTCAAACCCAGCCTCATTTGCCAACTTGACAATGTCTTTTTGTGGATTTTTAATGTCCACAAGAGCTGTGCACAAACTCTTGCCTTAATTTCCTCTGTACACTGTTGACTGTTGCATGGGTTATGTTATGCTAAGAGGCAACGGGATATAGCTATCTTGATAAACCTCTTCTAGATTTCCTGAACACTGCTGTTTTATTCCAAAGTTATACATTTTTATGCACTACAATCTGTAAATTTTAAATGTTGCAACAGCACCATGGTTGTAATAGTGAAGTGATGTTACAGGGCAAAAATGCTACCTGGAATTGTCAGTCATGTCCTTGATGTTAACTGGATATCTTGGGACGTTGTTGATGAGGTAGTCTCAGTTGTCCAGGTTATTTCATTTTGAGCCCTTGGGTTTTCTGAGAGGTAGACTGAGGGTGGTTTAATCTGGCAGTCACCCTCAGCACTGCCTCCAAGGAGAAGAATATGACAATCTTTGGTTGCTGTGAAGCTTAGAGCAGTCTTCTCATCCCTTGAAATGAATGTGTATGAGGGTATCATCTTCTAGGAGAGCCCTGCGTCATCTAAACTAAACACTTGTTTAGAAGAGTAGCCTGCTTCTTCAATGGTTCATTTTAGCTCCTATGGAAAATCTGTCTATTGCCACGGTGTCTTGACTTGCTGCCCTACCTCCACAAGATGAACATTATACAGGTTTACATGTTTCTTGAGGTGTTCACACCAGGCATGGCTGGACTTGAACATATTGGCCCTTTCAGATGATCCATCATCTGCTTCACATTCTTTCTTACTAAAAATATCTTGCTTTCTCCCAGATCATCTTCAAACTCAGTGTTGATTTTGACCTTCCAACCACAGACTTAACCCTTTTTTCATTCCCTGTTATAACCCCTCCGATCTGCATAACACACAATCCATTTCCAGGGGTAACATCTTGACCACGATCTTTTGTATCATTAAGGATTGTTCACACTCTTATTGCTGCAAATTTTAACGAACTGTTAATGTCCAGCAAACACTCACCTTTCTCACTTCTATTCATTACATCCAGCTTAATATTAATACCTACAACTTTCCGTGATTTCTTAGAAAAGGTGCAGTCCTCAGATCTGCTGGGCATTTGAATCCACCTTGAAAGAATTCAGCTTCTGATGAATCCTGACACCAAGGAGAACACTTGCGATGTCAACAAAGTCAAAATGACATAGAAGGAAGTTCTGCACAAAATGCATGGTGGGCAGAGATGAGGAGACTTACTGTGGTAATGTGAAAACTTTGTAAGTCAAGGATACATACCTTAAAAAGTCAATGACAGTACGGAGGAAATTCATAAATCATGCAATACCTGTCGATGACACTGTTATCATCCTGTGATGCAACCTCCAGGATGGCAGAAGACCAAATAAATGGTTTTGTCCTTTATTTGTCAATCATTTCCCCTGTAATTGATAGAAAATGCAGAGCTGCCTGGTGAGAGGTTTGAGGATGAATTGGTGTTGGGTTTGGTGTTGAGACTGACAGTGAATCCTCCAAAGATCGAATAGTGCCACAAAATTCATCTGACTTGAAGTAGTGCTGGAATGCGGTGGTGATCAAGGAGCAAGTGGCCATAGAAGTCACTATCAGAATAGAGACTGGATGGGGTTGGGGTATGGAATTAACTGAGGTGTCTTAAGTTGTGATGGGATGAGACAAGGTTAAGAGAGACAGGGTTAAGAGGGTTAAGAGATGTCGGTGATTAGATGGCTCAGATTTAAGGTAATTTGTGAAAAGGATTAGAGGAGATCTAAGGAATATTTCTATTACCCCAGTTGTGTTGGGTGTCTTGGAACTCTCCGCTGGAAAGGTTTTTTGGAGGCAGAACCTCCTCATCACATTAAATGGTACCTGGATAAGTAGTTGAAGGGCTGTAGCCTTCGGGGCCACAGACCACGGTCTGAGAAGTGGGATTAAGTTTAGCTAATGAGATGCTAGAGGAGCTCAGTGGGTCAGACAGCATCCATGGAGGGAAATGGGCAGTCGATGTCTCAGGCTGAGACCCTTCATTGGAGCTGAAACGTAGACTGTCCATTTTCCTCCAGCATCTTGTGTCTTGCTCCAGATTGTAGCATCTGCAGTCTCTAGTGTCTCCATTAAGTCTGACTAACTCTTGCTCAGCTGGTATAGATACAATGGGCTGAATGGCCTTCTCTACCATAAATTCCCATCATTCCAATATTACAAAAGAAGATAAGGGGGAAAATAAGACACAAAAAAACTCCAGAAGAATTTTCCAACTTCTTCCTATTGTTGGAAAGTTGTGGCTGGTGCTTGTCCTAATGTTCAGCATGTGTTTCCTGCAGCCAAGGCCCTTTGCTGACAGTGTGTGATTGGAAAATCACCCCTCCAGCACGTTACAAAATAATCTGCTGTGTGCCTGCTTGGTGAATGGTTTCCTCCCCCTTGTGTCATTGGCACTCCCAGGATGCAGGCATGTTGGCTGTACCTACACTGGGGCTGGTTTGATCTTGCAGAGCGAGCTTCAGTTTGGTCCTTATCCATATAGTGCTGACCTGGGAGAAGCATTGTTTGCTGAGAGAGTTGGATGTGATGTCTGAGTGCTCTGTTAGTGTTTGTGGAGTACACCGGTAATGAAATGCTGCTTTGTTTTCTCCTTCTGCTAGTGGCTGTCTGCGTTATATTTCCCTCAGCCTTCGATGCTCGTACCTCAACACATCACCAATCTGTCACATCCATGTTACACCACCAGGCGACAGATTCACGGTAAGGGAAAACCATCAGAAACAATGCCGATCTCTAGAAATTACCACAGGTGAATAATTAATACATCTAAATAATATTCCTCTGCTCACTATTTTAGCACCTACACTGACCTACTTGTTTAATTGAATGAACTCCATTTTAAATAACATGGATCTCTATGTGTTATACATC
>JAUZTB010000069.1:27813179-27823628 GCA_034780895.1 Rhynchobatus australiae
ACCAGATGCTGGAGGAATTGAGGTGCGGGGAGACTCCAGAGATATTCCCATTCCCAATGGTGGAGAAGGCCATTTCTGACCTTCATCATCCACTAGTGGGGAATGGCTGGTGCATCGCAGCCTCCTTCCAAAGATCCCTGTTATCAGAGAGGGGCCGGATGATATCAAGAAATGGATGAGCATACTGGATACAGCTGAGGCTCCCAGCTGTACCCCAACGACACTACTAACGACCACAAATTAACTGCTCAGGAGTTAACTGTGTTTTCAGTCATGCTGCCCCTGCACAGCCACAACAATCTTTTCTACCCAGATATATCCTGACTCCCAAAATATGAGTGAATCCATTCCAGCCAATTGCCACCCCAACTGGCTCCTGAACTGATGGGTGCTAACAAGGGAAAGAGAGCTGAATCCCAAGGGTAAGGAGAGAGTGACTGTCCTTGACGTTAGGGCACTACTTACACCAAACGGTTGAGAACTTCAGCTGCAGGTTGTGATCCAAGACAGTCAACATTTCTGTTTGGAAATACATCACTGATCCTTCCTGGTTGCCAAGTCTAAATCCTACAACCCATCACTGAACTGGACTGTAAGGGAACCTTCACCACGAGAAGTGTCATGCTTCAAGAAAGCAGCCAGCTTCACGGGAACAATAAATGTTTTTCCAGAAATATATCCAACAAAATATTTCTTTTCCCCCTCAAAATGCAATCGAATAAATAGTGCAATGCAGTGATGCTCAGGAGTGAGTTTCAGGATAAAAGTGTTAGAATGGCCTCTTGCACAAATAAAGACAGAAAAACATTCCCTCTACGAAGTGTAGAGTTACAGATCAGCATGGTAAATTGGGTGAGAAAATGGACAGCGTATTGGTATTGGTTTATTATTGTCACTTGTACCAAGGTACAGTGAAAAGCTTGTTTTACAAACCGACCTTGCAGGTCAATTCAATACAATAATATCCTGAGTAATGTATGTATAGATAAACAAAATCAAAGTATATACAAATCTGTTTGTCTATGTAGTACCTAATGAACAGAAAGTGAGAAATGCATACCAAAGTATATCATATACAGTCGTGTATTTATTTATAAAACAGATTGTAATTAATTTTAATCTACAGTATACTGAGTACTGTGCATTTTCAGATGATATGGGATAATTTTCTATGCCTGTGCTTTGAGGACCTGTAAGCTTGTTGGATATTACATATGGTGCGTAACATTGCTGAGAGTTAGAAATTCAGCTATGCATGCCCATTGGAGACTGACTAAACAGAATCCCTTTCTTCTGGGACCCCTTATGAGCAGACCAGGCTGGCTGGGGAGGCAGGATGTTCTTCTGATATGTTACTACAAGTAGATGCCTGTTATTGTAAATTAGAGATTAAATTGGCACATTGAAGAAGAAGCAAGCTAACCTCAGTAACTGATCTTCCAATGACTTTGCCCATTTATTATATGTGTGTGTGAGTGTGCATATGTGTGCAATGATGTATTTAAATACCAATCCAGCCTTGTAAAGAATCACTGTTCGAACATATATTGAAGGCCTACAGTTAGAGTATCTGAGTGACATATTTGAAATTCTTCAGCATGCCATTTGTGAATGAACCAATTATACAGACAGAGGAATTAAATGTGTGAAAATAAACGTATTCATTACCACTGAAGCCTCACAGGCAGTATGATCGCTCAGTAAGGGGGTTCAGAGAGCTCAGTTTCTTTTCACCAACATTTTTTGGGTTATTGGAGATCTACTTCTAGCAATATTTAATAATGATTAAAGCAATGTAGCAACATCCAAACAAGCACTTGCCAGGCTGCAGTGTGAAGTCTGTGTTAATGTGCATACAGTTATGTGCTCTGATGGACTCTGCCTACCAAATCATACATTAAAGTGGGGCTAAGTCGATTAAAAGATCCCACAGCACAGTGAAACTCCGCTAGAAGCAGTGAGGTAAATTACTGGGTGGTTTTTATTTTTAGGATTGGCTAAGATAGCAAAGCAATGCAGTGCAGAGAGAGTGCCGATGATCGGAAGTGCCGCCTTTTGGAGCGGATGTTGAACCAACATAGAATCTTTGTTTCCTGTGTTCACTGTCTCAGACTCAGCCCCTCAGAGCTGCTCTGCCATTCAATAAGACCACAGCTGATCTTTTACCCTGGTGCCTCTTCCCTGCACTAACCCCAAACCAAGAGCTGATCAACCTCCGATTTTGAATATACTTGGCAACTGAGCTTCTGCAGCCCCCTTGGGTGGACAATTCAAAGATTCACTGCCTCATGGCTGAAGAGGTTTTGAGCTTTAGCCCCCTACCTCGAGGGTTCCAAGGGATCCTTTTGGGGTCACGAGGGTACTGTCCAATCACCTGTCAATCCTCTTGGGGTCACTAGAGAGTGCTGTCCAATTCCCACTCTTACTGCTGGGAATCAACTTCCCAAGAACCTCATGATGTGGTTTACTTCTGTACAAAGGCATGAAGATTGGGGGGGAGGGGGGGTGCAGATTGCTGGGAGGTAGTGGGGGAAGTAGTAAAACACCCGAACCCGTCACTTTGTGTCTTTGCCCACCCCCCTCGTGCACGCTTTGCTTTGCTTTGCTCGTTGGGACCCTGCGCTTGGAAACATGACTCAGCACAGCTAGAAATAGACTAGTCAGTTGTGCCAATGACCTCTGGCACTCTTCATTACATGATTTGCAGTTACACTCCGCAAGAATGTTTTGTTGTGAAATTCCCTGCTGCCTTTTAACCCTGACAGATCCATGGAAATATTGATTCTCCTTTGAAGCCAACCTACTTTAAGCTTCATAGACACTGCCATTGACTTAAACATCAATGTTATATTGTTAACAGAATGCATTAAAACCTCGGCCGAAGATTCATCATTAAACGAAACACCAGATTCTCCATTTTAAAGAAATGTTATAAAAATGCGCTGATATTGTTTGCGCTGACACGACTCTCCTTTTTCCATTGTTTTCAGCCATTTCTATTGATTGTACTTCAATGTGAGTTTCCCCCCACCCCCCCACAAAGCCTAACCTTCCCTTGAATTGAACAAGTAACTAGAACAGGAACCAATAGAAAAAAAACAAAATGGTTAATTGTGACAAGCAAGTTTTGGTGCCATCTGTGACACTGGCCTACTGCCTCTGGAGACAACTGGTCCATGGTATCAGGTTGAATGTCCCCACTCTCCTCTGTCACAAGTTAAAATCCCCCACTCAAAGTGCCTGTTGGCAAACAAGGCAGAGCCGCCAGTCCCTTATTCCCAACAGGGGTCCAGGCTCAAGGATGAACCAAGGGAGCATCACTGGAACCTACCTTCATTGTCTCTGTCTGAGGACAATGGCAGACGGGGTCAGGGGGAACAAGGGCTGCCTACACCACTGGATCAGTGAGTATTAGTTATGCATTCATTGTTTGGGACGTGGGTACACGGGCAAGGACAGCAATTTTCTGGTGGTGATCTGGCATTGGGATGTCACCACCAAACCATTTTGCTGCTTCTTACTTGTAACATCCAGGAGGAAGGTTTGCAACCAGTGCTATCCCCGGGGTACTGACTGTGACTGAGTGAGCAAGCACTGCCAAGTCAGCTTTTGTGGTTTCAGACCCAAGCACTTAAACCACACTGACGTTCCAGTGCTGCAGCGAGGGAGTGCTACACAGGTGGAGATGTCTTTTGCAACAAAATGTTAAACAGAAGCCCGTTTACTCTGTCAGGAGGAGGATAATCCCAAAATCTACATTGATAATCAGATTATCCAGTCCTTATTACATTGCTTTCAGTGAGACTGTGCCACCTTATCTCAACACGGTAGTGTAGTGGTTAGCATAACGCTATTACAGCGCCAGCGACCAGAGTTCAATTCCAGCTGCTGCCTGTAAAGAGTTTGTACGTTCTCCCTGTGTCTGCGTGGGTTTCCTCCGGGTGCTCCGGTTTCCTCCCACATCCCAAAGACATACGGGTTAGGAAGTTGTGGGCGTGCTACGTTGGCGCTGGAAGCGTGGCGTCACTTGAGGGCTGCCCCCAGAACACACAACACAAAAGATGCATTTCACTGTGTGCTTCAATGTACATGTGACTAATAAAGAAATCTTGTCTTATCCTATCTTATCTGCCTTATTCCCTCCGAAAGGGACTACACTTCCTTCAGATCACCCAGGATTGTGAATGGGCGCTATATCAATACCGGCTCTTCAGAGAAGAAATTTCTTTACCTGAGGGGTGGTGAATTTTCAGAAGCCTCTACACAGGAGGTGGCTCAGTTGCTGATTATTTACAAGACAGATGATTAGCTTTTTGGATATTAGAGATTTAGGAGATATGGGGTTCGTGCAGGAAAGTGGCAGTGAGGGAAAGAATTGGTCATCATCTTACTGAATGGGAGAGAAGGCACAAGGGGGTGAATGGCTGACTCCTGCTTCTATATCTGATGTCCTCTTGTTCCTCCCTGTGTGTGAGCAGCTTTGACTCCAGCTACTCAAAACTTTTTAATGCAGCCCCTGGCCAATGTGAAACTCCCGTGTCTAACCTGGATTTGTATCTTTGGAGAAGTGTTTTGAATTCTTATTTTTGCTGCAATCAGGCCAAGCCTACGGAAGCGCGGGATGTTTTGAGATGGCAGTGATAGTCAGCTGGGTCAGAGCAGACCGCATGGCAGAAACCACTGCAGTTAACTCTTCGAGTGCTGTTTGGCTTCCTGGACCGCAAGGGCAGAGTTTGATGCAAGGGCAGAAGGGCAGGAGGGAAGATTTGCTTCTGAACCAGCAGCTGCAATTTGCAAGAGAACTGCGCTACAATATTCCCGAACATGGCAACAGCACTTTCACTTAAAACAGAGGAAAACACCGGACTTAATGCAATGCTCTGTACTGTTATTGTTTATACCTGTACTATCTCAATGCACTCTGTACTGACTCAATGTAACTGCACTGTGTAATGAATTGACCTATACGATCAGTATGTAAGACAAGTTTTTCTCTGTACCTCAGTAGACAGATAGATCTCTTTATTAGTCACATCTACATTGAAACACACAGTGAAATGCATCTTTTGCACAGGGTGTTCGGGGGGCAGCCCACAAGAGTCGCCACACTTCTGGCACCAACGTAGCATGCCCACAACTTCCTAACCTGTAGCCTTTATAAAAAACAGAACTAAGAGTTCCACTCAAGGGGTTAATGACATTTATAGCCTGGCATGGTAACCAACACTGAGATCAGGTCACAGTTCCTTTACTGCTCACTTCTCACCTTCCACCCCTCTTCCCCCACCTCCGTAGCGCGAGCTGGGAGCGAGACCTTCCAAAATGAAAAGCAGCCTCTGTCATTGGTTTGTGATTATTAAGGAGCAATGTGGGGCCCAGGCTCCAGATTCTAAACAGTGCCATTCAGTCTGGCATCCTGTGTGCACATCAGGGACTCCAACATCCCAGGAATTCAGTCTCAGCGAGCAGTGGCCCAGGTCTGCTGGAATCGACTTTGTTTACCCTCTGCTCCCCTGGGAAGCAGCGCAGGGTAGAGGGTCTCCCGACTGGTTAACGCGCCCACAAGCCCAGCCCTGAGCCTTCGTGGTCATGCCCGGGATGTGGTCACGGAGCATGGCTACATGCGAAGGGACACACTGAAGCTCGGTGCAGCCACCACAGAGGCTCTGTGGGGTAGGACCACGGTCCTGTTATCACTGGTCATTAAGGAGCTGAGCATCAGCCTCTCAAATAGCCGACAGATGCAGGACTTGAAAAGGAAACAGCAGTGGCGTTGATACATTGTATGAGAACATATTGAACTGACTGTATGATGAATGTAGAAGCAGACTTGACCCATTGTATTTACTGAATGTATAATGAATAAAGTATATTTTTGACAACATTTGAATTTACCCCATCACCAATGACCAGGACTGATGCTACTTAACTCCTAAGGTCTGGAATTCCCTCCTTAAAGCTCAAAGTTATTTTCTCCTTCTACACAGAGGGATGCCATTTGGCCCATCGAGTGTATGCTTGCCCTCGGAGCATTCTCATTATTGCCATTCCCACTGTAGTGTAGCGGTTGGTGTAACGCTTTACAGTGCCAGTGACCCGGGTTCAATTCTGGCCACTGTCTGTAAGGAGTTTGTACGTTCTCCCCATGTCTGCGTGGGTTTCCTCCGGGNNNNTCCGGTTTCCTCCCACATTCCAAAGACGTACGGGTTAGGAAGTTGTGGGCGTGCTACGTTGGTGCCGGAAGTGTGGCAACACTTGTGGGCTGCCCCCAGAACATTCTGCACAAAAGATGCATTTCACTGTGCGTTTTGATGTACATGTGACTAATAAAGAGATCTTAAACACTTCCCTCTCCCTCACCTACCCATCCACTCCCCTGACTCACCTACACTAGGGGGGAGTTTATAGCAGCCCATTCAACAACCTGGTTGGGATGTTGGAAGGAATGGGAGCATCTGGACAATGAGACAGCGTGCAAACTCCACACAGACAGCATCCAAGGTCAGAGCCGGGCAGCAGCACTACCTGCTATGCCTGTGCACTGCCCACCTTCCTCCTCCTTCAAGTTGTCTACAAGGTCTCAGTCATCTGTCTCAACATCCTGTTACGTGACTCGGGGGTCAAATTTCCGTCCTGTGAGGCACCTACAGACATGCCGCCACCATGAAGGTCACCACCCCACGGCAAGTCACCCTGGCTGCTCAGCTGCTGTGGGACCTCAGATCACCACCGCTTGGCCAACCTGGAGCTCAAACCCAGCGGCCGACTCGGAGAGCAGTGATGCTTCCAGCGAGGTGTCGCTCCAACCAGCTTTGCCGGGAGCTGTCAATCAATTGTAGGGGAGAGGGACTGGAGTCTGACTGCGGTGGAGGAGGGGAAGGGGGAAGCTCAGCTCGCTGCGAGTTATCCAACGCCCGCAGCTTCTGCCAGGATTCCCTCGGCAGCCCTCTTGCGAGCGCAAGCCCTGTTCCAGAGGCTTGAGCACAAATCCCATGCTGACATTTGGCCAACTTGGATAGGAAGCCCCTCAGCGCCCTGGCCAACACCCGTCCCTCGGCCAACATCACCTCAATGAATTATCTGGACTGCTGCCTGTGGGATCTCGCCGTCTGCAAATTGGCTGCGCACCCTCCGTGGATTCGCAGCAGCGGCGGACGCACTTCACCATCCTGTACCGCGCTGAGGTTGGCAAAGGTGCTCGATGGATTTGTTTGGTGAGACGGCAGGGATTCCGACCCACCCAACAACCCGCAAACTCGGCTTGTGCCGCAGTCGACCTGACCCCGGTGTGCGAGCCCGGCCCTCTACCCATCAACAGCCACGCTGTGCCTCGAAAGCTTTGCACCATATCTCGGTACACCTGACAATAATAAACCAACACCAACAGCACATTGGATGTGTCCCAGCCGGCAGTCTCATCAGGGGCAGGACTGAGAACCAGAATCGCTCACTTTAAAGGACACCCGGACAGGTACATAGATAGAGAAGGTTTGGGCCAATCGCGGGCAAATGGGACTAGCTTAGATGGGGATCCTGGTCAGCATGGACACGTGGGGCCGAAGGGCTGTATTAGTCAGTGACCCTCAACATAAGGGAAGCGAGCTGACCCGTCTGATCGATGCCAGTTCAGAGCAATTCCAGTCCCCGCTACTTTCCCCTGTAATCCCACATTCCCAACGGCTCCCAGATCTGACCGCCTCCCCACATACTAGGGGCAATTTATAGCGGTCAGTCTAGGCTGTGGGAGGAAACCGGGGCGCCCGGGGGAAGCGCGGGCGGTTACAGGGAGAAGAGGCAAACGCCAGACAGCAGCCGAGGTCAGGATCGAACCGTGGTCGCTGGAGCTGCGAGGCAGCGGCCAGGTGGGAAGGGATGGACTCGCCGGACGAAGGAAGGGGCGCCACTCTGTGAGGTTCACCAGCTGACTGGGACCCAGGGAGAGAACAGCGACGGTCGCTCGAGAAAACTCCCTCGCTGCTGTCCCGAGTTTTCACGATGAATGCAACACCTACGTTTACATAGCACCTTTCACAACCTTTTATAGCCAATTCAGTACTTTGGAAGCGTGCGGTTTGTATTCGAGGAATCAGCAGAGTGCCGATGGCTTTGGTAATGTCTGAAGGGGGGGGAGTTTCCCGGCTCTTTAACACGGTGCCATCCGTCTCTTCAGACCACCTGAGAGGTTTGACTCCAGCTCCGTCTCTCCGCCACCTCTGGTTCTGAGGTAAAGTGTCCGGGCTGCAAGCCCTTTCCACCGCCGCGAGTGAGAGTGATTCCTACCCAGGGCCGGACTCGGGGTGGAGATGCTCCCTACCGGAGTGTCAGCTGACATCTCAGTGAGGAAATCTCCCGCCACCAACTTCCTCTCCGAACCGCCACCTGAACACACTGCAGATCTGCACTTCAATCCTACATCCTACACATGGCAGTGGCCGGGGAGGGGAAACGTCTACCAGCGGCTGACAGGAAAGCCCGTGGGGGGGCGGGCTATTTTAACACGGAATCTTGTCTGGAATAACTGGGGGATTTAATCTTAATTGGCAACATTTTAGCTGAATTGGGAACTTTGTCTCTCACCCCGCGCGTCCACACAAACCGTTTGATCTAAATCTGAGCGATAAGCGGCATGTAGAGGATACCACATGTATCTCTCTCTCTCACACGCACACACACACACACAGCTGTTAATGTAACAGTAAAACAACACTTACCCCCGCCGCAATGCAAAACACAAGGACCAAATACGCAAAAGCTTCCATCTCCTGCGCCAAAAAACGTAAATAATAAACAAAACCTTTTTCCCTATCTGCTAATTAAAAACAAACTTTAAAACAAAATCTTGTGCAAACAAAAAGAGTTCTAAACTTGTCCCCCGAGTCTTGTTAATTTCAGGTAAATTTCAGCGGCGCGAGATCCACCTTGTTCCTATAAATTACTGGGGAGGAAAATACGCTTCGTTGCTTTTGGAATTAAAGTGCGCACCGATCTGAAGTGCCCTTCCCGGCTTGTATTGTTTCAAAGTGCCGCTGTCACTGATGGTCTTGTTTGTCTAGCCGGTGTCAAGCTTCTAACACCGCGCGTCGCGATTCATTGAGCCGCTGTGAAATCTCGCTGGTTTTTATAAGCAGGAGGACTGGTTCCCCTCCCCTCTCTCTCCCCTCCCACCGTCCCGCGTCACCGCTGGCCGCTCTCGGAGCACAGATCCCCGGCGCCAGACCCAAACACCTTCCGCCGCGGAAACTCAGCCAAGAAAAAGGAAATAGAACGGCAAAAAAAAAGCCATCATCAAGGAGAGAGAAACAGGACCTTTAAACAAACTGGTTTCCCGAATAGTTCTCTTTGTTTAACCTACACAAAACAACTTACTAATTAAAATGTATTTTGTCAATTTAAAATAATCCGACGATTTGTAATTTTCAATGCAAATATACCTTAATTCTCGGTAGAGGACAATTTAATGTAGGTATTTTGTAACTCGGAAAATTAACTTGTCCTCTATCAGCCTTAGAAAAGAAACTTTTCTTTCTTTTTCACTATTTTTATTAATTTTCAAATAAGAAATACAAAATGCACGAAACAAAGGGAAAAAAAGAAAATACTACAAATATGCTAAGAAACTTTTTTAAGGCTCATAATTCTGAAGTTACTCAATTGTCCAATAATTCTTCCAAAGGATTAACCCCTTAAAAAAAACAAGGTGCTTATGAGAGAGAAAAAAAAGGACTTGCTTTTATTTAAATCAACCGTCAGGATGATTGAGAAAGTTAACCAACGGGGACTGCAAGAGGAGAGTTGTGTCACAACTTTCAGCTACTGTTTAAGATCTAGATACACTTCGCGCTTAAATCTAGTCGAACAATTAGAAGCAGATGTACAATAATTAGAGAAATAAAAACAGCAAAATAAAGCAGAAGCAATCGCTCCCTATTTACATCGCTGTAATTGCTGGTCTCCGAAGCAACTGAGTGTGTTTTGCAGATAACACGCATTCCAGGCATACCAGCCGGTGCGGCCAGCGGCGCAGTTCCGACCAGTTTTCTCGCCGCTGCTTCGGCGGCAGGTAACTGCGGTTCCCCCCGCGGCGGCTGGGCGCCGCTGTTCCCACACCGCTGCTCCCCGGGCCGGCGGGTGGCACAGCACCGGGCAGGGTCTCGGTCCCCTGCGGCTGCAGCCACCGCTCGACCACTTCGCGGCTGTTTCATTTCTTCGAACTTCTTTTGCAATGGGTTCACCTGCCCGTAAGGTCCGAGGGTGAGCAGAGGGGCCTGATTACTCGGGGGAGACAGGACTGAAACAACAATCCCGGCCACTGCAAGAGGTCCCATTTACTGCGATACCCCACCTCACCGTGACACCCTGATACCCCTCCTCACTGTGACACTCTGATACCCCACCTCACTGTGACACTCCGATACCCCACCTCACCGTGACACCCTGAGGCCCCACCGC
>JAUZTB010000069.1:28397023-28408489 GCA_034780895.1 Rhynchobatus australiae
CTGCCGTGTCAGGCAATGCAATCCAAACGCTGAACACTCACTGTGTAACAAAGATTCTCCTCAGGTCATGCTTTCGTTTGCCAATTTTAAATCAATATCCCTCAACAACAGTTTGTGTACTCAACACAACGCTGCATTTTTTAAGCACCTCTAACATCTCCTCCCAACTCTTTGCTCTGAAGGAAATAATCCCAGCTTCTCCTTCCATTCCCCATAACATCACTTCCTCAACCCTTCCCAGTGCCACAACCAGAGCTGGACGCTATGTTGCCGTTGTGGGTAAATTAATGTTTTATGAAAGTTCATCATGAACATCTCATTTTTTTTAAACTTTAAGAAGCCAGTTCTAAAAATTGCTTTCTTAACCTGTCCTTCCACCTTCGAAGACTTAGGCAGCCAAGTTCCTATTCCTGCACTCCCTTTGAAATAGTACTTTTATATTACCCATCCTCAATCTACAAAACATCACCAGTTCACACTTTTCTGCAGTAAATTTCAATTCCAATACATCTGCCATTCCATTAACTAATCTATATCCTCAAAATCCTCACCCTCCTCCTCACTGTTCATTACAGTTTTTATATCATCTACAAATTTTGAGGTTACCCCATTGCCTTCATCAACCCTCTGATACTTCCAAAAAAAATGCTTTTGTTAAACGCTATTTTCTTTTTACAAATCTGTGATGGCTTCCATTAATTAGCCCATAATCAATTCAAGTGGCTATTAATTTTGTCCTGGATTTTTTTTTCCTTAAATACCTCCCTATCAACAAACTTAAACTTCCCACAGATGTTGCCTGACCTGCTGAGTGCTTCTGGGTTTGATCAGTGTTTTTAAAATTGTGCTCCATTTGATTTGCCCCTTCCTTCAACTTTACTTCCCTTTAGAAGTTTTGGATAGATTCCATCAGATGTTTTGACATCTACTTCAAATCCAGCCAGCCTTTTCAGTGCCATCTCTTCTTTTTAGTCCAACCAGTCACACAATTACCTCCTCTTTTACCACTGCAGCAGCATCTCCCTTGCATTAAAAAAGATACAAGATACTCGCTTAGTTCCTTTGCTTCTGTAGAGGAGGCTCCATTTTGTTCCCCAAGCTGTCCTTCTTACTCCACATTTATTATTTGGATATCTATAGTAGACTTTTGGGATTACCTTTTGTTAGCTGCCATCACTTGTCACCTCTTCGCCCTCAATTCCTTACTTCACTACCTCGTCTCATTTAGTCTTTTCAGCTGGGCGCTCACTTGAACCAACACTGACCACAGGCCCCCCGATGTGCTACTAACCTGGAAGAGTTTGTCGAGGAGACAGATTTAGGTTCTGGAACTGCTTTCTCAGTATTGGAGCCATGTTCTGCCACGTGCAAAGCATCATGCTCTGAAGAAGACTGGCTTGATTGAGGTGCCGAATCTTTTGGGATTTCAGGGCTCCCTTTGTTCCCATTAAGTGCTGGGTCTATCCCTTGGAGGGTCTCTGAAGGCTCAGCGACTTCCTGGACTTCAGAGATGCTGTTGCTGTGTGTCTGAGGTTGCTCTTCCTGTCTTTTACTGGCCGTTGACCTGTTTGGAAGTGAATCCCTGTCCAATTCGCTGTGCTGCACTTCACTCACATGGTCACGTTTCCTCTCTGGTGTCCTTTCATCCTCTTGGACCTCTGCATCTTGAAGAGATCTTTTGCTGCCAGGGAGATCTGCTGGGTCAGGTGGAGGTGCTAACACTTCCTTCTCACCTGTCCATTTCTCCATGGGTCCTGGGTTGTTCCCCAGATCCTCTCCTGCAGGGGAATTCAGTGAAAGAGCGGGAATATTTGGAGCACGAGTCAAAGGTGTCTCTGGCTGCTCCAACTCGGGTGCTTTTGAATCCTGGGCATCAGCTTGATCTTCTTTGTGCTCGACGGCCAGGGGTGGGTAGCTGGATGATAAAGTCACCTCACTTAACTGACCCGTTTCTGGTGCTGTGGGACCCTCTTCGTGCACGGCTCCACTCACTCCTTCAGCAGTGTCAGTATCGACCTTAACGTTCTGACTCTTGACTGGAGAAGCTGCCTTCTCTTCGGTCTCGCCCTCAGATTCTTCGTCCTCATCGTCACTTGTTGTGTGGGGTTGGTCTTGGCACAAGAGCTGGAGGGTAACTGCCTGTTGGGGAAGAGGAAGAAAATAAGTCTGTAAAGCTAACACCATGGCAATTCGGGTCCCCTCAGGGACCTACAAGATGCTGTCTGATGTGGATCTAATCCAGACAAGTTTTAAAGTACCGACCTCTGCTGAATTAATACATGTAGATGGCTCTAGAGATGAGACTCGATCACAATGATCCTGGGTTGAATTCCTTGCCAACACACTATCTTGGCTCCTGAAGAATACCCATGGGTTTGAAGGGGTGAAGGAAATAAAGGGCCCAGAGTTATCGATATCAGTCCAATAACCTGTGCATTTCCAGAGGCTGATGAGGACAGCAGAAGGTTTAACTGAATGCCTCAGCCTGTCAGCATTGTCACACGTCCTAGTTAATGGCCCATTTTATGGCTTTTTGGGCCAGTCCCAGAACAAGTCATACTTTCCTCTTGGAGGGAGGCATGCTTATTCATTCATTCTGAATATCATGGGTCACTTCACTTGTGTGGGGATATAACAGATCTCTCTAAAATAATGAAACTGGGTGGGTGTGTAGTAGCACCCTTTCCAATAATCAAAGGAAGAAGAATCAAGGAGCCAAAAATACCAGACTGAAAGCCAGAGATTTGGAACAGAGAGCAGGAGACATTTCTTCAGGGTTAATGGCAGAAGCAAAATTATGTCAAGATTCAACACTACTGTGGAGGGGTCAACAAGGAAAAGTATCTAAAGGGATGCAGGAAATGGGGTCTGATCTTTCAGCTCAAATTCAGGGTAAATACCACCACATATTTGGGTCGAGTTTGTAGACTTCATGTTGCAATTTTAAGTTTTTTTTAAAAGATTCCAGGACTTTCGATCCTCTATAAGCCCCTGAAGTCTATTATTGATTTCTATGCTCGAGGATGAATTTCCTAACATGAATCCTGAATATAATATTTATAGTTTGAACCTGCATCATCACATAAATTTAAGGCTCTGCCAAGACAAGTGCACAGAAGATTGAGTAACATCGCTGTCAATTATGCAGAGCAGAAGTGACCACAATTGATTTTCTACAAGAAACTAACAGGCAACCACTTCTACTGTCTGCATTTTACTGGAGAAATTAGTTTCTTAAATTCAGTTTCTCCCCCTTCTTGCCCACCCCACTGACTGTGACAGTATAGTCAACTCAATGAACTTTTCCATTCCTTTAACCACATTACACTTCTGCAACCACCTTCAAGTTTGCAAAGCACATCTCTAACGTCTCTTTGGTAATGTGATGCCTGACGTAGGGGTGCCAACGCTGTACTTCAACAATAATTGACAGTTTATTGCTAGGGTCAATTTGTTTTGTCTGAAAAGATTAGAGCAATCCTGTTCCAAAGTATGCTGCAATTAATTTGGACTCCATTTCAGATGGAGAACTTCTTCTCAGAAGTTGCAAATCCTTGAATTTTACTACCCCAGGGAGTGGTGGAGCTTGATTCACTGAATACATTTGAAGCTGGGATGGACAGATTTTTGGACTACAAGTGTAACGGAGAACAGGCAAGAAAGTGGAGCTGAAGCAATGATCAGATCAGCCAGATTCTTACTGAATGATGGAGAGGGGGGGAAAAAGGCCATTAGGTTACTCCAGCACTGATTTCTTACATTTTTTTTGTCTCAGTCAACAGAAATTAATAAAGTACCCAAGGTCTTTGTAATGACAGCTGTGTCTTTCTTGCTCGCTCTCCCTCCGATTTGCACTATTGGCAATGATTTTTAACGGCAGGTTTGCTTTGACTGCTACTCTTCATTGCCATGAATCTAGTAAAGAATCTGGGGCTCTTTCAGTTTCATTGTTGTCTGTTTCACCAACAAGCTTACTTTCTCCCATGTGCAGTACTTTAATCTTCTCAGTGTTAAGTTTCACTGGCTGCAATCAGCTTGTTTGGTCTAGTTCATTGTACAATTTACAAGCCAATTCTGCTATCAGTGCTATTTTGGTATCACTGGCAAAACTGGCAGGCACAGTAGTATAGTGGTTAGCGTAACACTATTACAGTGCCAGTGACCTGGGTTCAATTCCGGCTGCTGTCCGTAAGGAATTTGTATGTTCTCCCCGTGTCTGCAAGGGTTTCCTCCGATTCCTTCTCACATTCCAAAGACATACGGGTTAGGAAGTTGTGGGCATGCTATGTTGGTGCTGGAAGTGTGGCGACACTTGCGGGCTGCCCCCAGAATACTCTACGCATGAAGGTGCATTTCACTGCGTGTTTCAATGTACATGTGACTAAAGATATCTCATCTAAAAAAACTGACTAATTGGGTTTCTCAGTCTAGATCATAAGGGTAACTTAAAAACTTCATTATCCAGTACTTGCCTCACTGGGTAAAGTTCGAATGCAACATCACCAACCTGTTTACCGTTAACCGTTTCCCTTTGCAGATTCTGCCTGACCCATGAACGCTTCCAATATTTGGAGTTTTTATTTCAGATTTCCAGTGGCTACATTTTGCTTCCATAAACTGGAATAAAGACCATTTTCCACCCTTCAGCCAAATTGTCATCCATTCCCTGGGATTACCCTGAACCGCAGCCACTTTGAATTTGGGTAATAGGCCTTGGTGTAGCATTCCTATCAACCTTTTGGAAATTCGTACATTATACTTCCGCTCCTGTCACTTCAGCACTTTGTTTTGCACTACAGTTTGTGCTCCTGGACTTTGCACCATCCTGTTGCTTTGTGTTTGTCGCTGTATTTAGTGTATGTATTATTACCATGTGTACTGTTTACTCTGAGCTTCATGAGAGCACGGGATCTCATTGCACCTTACTGTATATGACAACAAAACTGATCCGAATAATCGGAATCTGGATAGGGCTTTGCACTGTTTCCTTCAGGAGCCAATTCCTCATGCATTTTAATCAGGCCATTCATGGGTGCTGACTGTAGTTTAGTAGACTTTTAGTAAAATTAAATTTACTTCCCCACAAAAACTCTAATTCCTCATTTGACATATTTTTGATCTTTCTTATATACATCAGCTTCTCAATGGTACTTTGTGCCAGCCCAGAATGAGAAAGTAGTGCTCATCGTAGGTATGTTGATGTTGAGATACATAGATGGACTATCTACGGCTGTGTGAGGTCAGGATGACTGTCAACCACCATACAATATCTACTCATCCTACGTTAACCCAACTTTTTATTCTCCCCATGTTCCCATCATTTTCCAGTAGAAGTGCAGGAACAGCAGAGAGCTGGAAAGCCTATAGAGAAATATTGTATTCTCAACTTCCTACCTCTTGGGCACCTCACATTCCCTTCTCCTGACTTTTGGGCAAAAGATACAAACGCTTGAAACCACGCACTACTGGGCTCAAGGACACCTTCTACCCAACTCTTAGAAGGCTGTTGAATGGACCTCTTGTACAGTAAAAGAACTCTTGACCTCACAATCTACTAGTCGTGGCCCATGCACCTTATTGTCTACCTGCACTTTCTCTGCATTCTGTTATTGCTTTTCCCTTGTACTACCTCAACATACTTGTGTTTTGAAATGATGGCACGTAAAACCAAGTTTTCACTGAATCTCAGTACATGTGACAATAATAAACCAATTCCAATAACAGTGTCAAATTTTGTCTCAAACACCAGAGGATATTAAAGATGCTATGCAAATGCATATTGTGCAGAAATAAATGGACCAAGCTTGCCCTTGCCATAGGAGGTACAACAACCTGGGTCATATGGGAACTGGTGTTATCAGCTCTATTTGCAGATGACATTTATTTTGTAATACAAGGGGAGCAAGTCAAGGAAAGGATTACACCAGACTCCATTATCAAGACTGGTGCATAGGCACAGGCATGTAGCCAGCTGAAGTCTATACCTTGATGGTGTTCAAGATGATGCCGAGGACTGATCTTCCACTGTACATTTCATCAAGGTCAAACTCTCTGCGCACCGACTGAAACACGCCATTCATGATTTTCTTCACCTACAGGAAGATTTATCATCCGTTACACAGGTAATGAGTCTGATTTTGCAAGACAATGAAAGAATCAACGGGAAGGTGATATTTCCATTAATGCTGCTGAATGTCCCCATCAAGCAATCAAGCATTCTCAGGTGAAAACCCTTTCGGAGCATCCCAAAATAAAAGCTTCAGCTCAAGCTCAGAAGAGCAGCTGTCGACACAGGGCAGTGTGGTGCTCACTGCAGCTCGCCGACAAGTTTAGTCAGAGACTTGCAAGCTGGGAGATCATGGTGGCCTGCTACTCATTACAACACGGAAACATTTCCAAAAATGGGTGGGTGTGGTGGTCCTTGGACCATGGTGGGGGGGGGGGGGAGAGAAGAAAAGGGAAAATCAATACATTTGGTACCATATCATTCAGTTCTAACCATGCAACGTGATTAGACCCAATAAAAAGAAAAATACCTCCCTTCAAATGTGGTGGTGGGGGGGGGGAAGAAAAATGAAGGGTCTAATCTAAAGATTCAAGTAACATCACACTTGCAGTGCCCAGCCATTTAGATTCAAGAGATTTCGCAAACTAGATATTTTTCGTTTAAATGGTGCTACAAACGATACAAACGCAGCAAACATTCCGGGATCTGCATCAACTAATGGTGACCACTGCACTGAGAATACAAGGGCAGACAAAGCCCGATCACCTTGGACAATCCACCAGATATTCATCTTTAAACTCTCGATCCCTGAGCAACAGCACTGTGGAACACCACAGACACTCCTTTGTCACCAAATGTTTCAAATCTCAGTGACAGTACGTCGCGCATTTTGATCCAGGAGGATTAAAATGACCAAACCCAGGCTCCTTTCAGGCACCCTCTAGGGACTGACCACTAAATAACACGCTGGGAATTTGGCTCGGATTAACGCAGAGGAAGGCAACAAGCAAAATTAAAATACTATTTAAAAAAATCTAGCAAAAGTTGGCAAAAATCTAAATTAATCCACAGGTGTACTTAGAAACACGACGTTGGCTCTGCTGGTTTACTGTCCATACCTCCTCAGCGGTGTTGTCTGGACGAAGTGCTTCATTAGCCACAGGGGCTTGCTGTTGAAGTTCCTGAATGCGCCCTTCATAGTGTTCCTTCATTGCAACAGCTCTTTTCTCCAAGGATGAATACTGTAAAATACAGAGACAGCACTCAAGAATGCATGTGCAAAAGCACCTCTGCCACAACAGCTCCTCTTGGCTGTAGGGCAGACTCGTACCGAGTTGTCACTTAGACAGGAGACCGGAAACCGTACCCAAAGGGACTGATTTAAGAGACGAGACTCTGCAGCAGAGTGCAGTCCTTAGGCTAATCATTCAGAGCGAGTTTCAGTCTCGTTTCAGACAAATGGCTTTTCAGCTGATCACAACAGTCAATCTTTCTGGTCTTAATGCTATAATGTTAGTCAATGACCTTGACTGTATGATCTCATTATTAGTTCTTTGGAAACGCAAAACTACTGCTTATTTGCCCAAATAACTTACGGTATTGCAAAAGCAATTCTTTGTAAGGTTGTGATTGCCGATTAGGTGTAATATTTCTTGCACTGTTTCTCTACTGAGTACACGTCTCACAACACTAAGTGTGGCAGGAGAGGTGAGGGGAGGAGGGAGTAGGGGAAATAGCCAGAGGGGTAGAATCCACTTCGGCTCTGTCGTGCACCATTACAGTACAAATACTGCGGGCAAACATGCTGCATTGTTTAACAGTGAAAGTGCTCACTCATTCTCAAAGGACTTAAAAAGGTTATCCAATCATTGCTGTTAATTAAAACAAATTGACATTAGTATAGTACCTTTAATATAGTAAACAGTCTCAAGGTGATTCAGAAGATCATTATCAAACAAAATGTTGCACTGAGACATACGAGGAGATATTAGGGCAGGTGAACAAAAATATGGTCGAAACGGAAGGTTTTTACGAGTGCCGTAAAGAGGAAACGGCAGAGCATGGGGCCTGGTCAGCATGGCCACAAATTCAAGGGAAGCTACCAACACAGCGATATAGAAACTCAGGGGAGTGCAATAGGTTGGAAGTGGAGGAGGACAAAGATACTGCAGAGCTGAAGGAGGAACGATGATGGAGAGAGGTGAACCCAAAGAGGGATCTTAAGTGACTGGTAAGATGGGAGCCAGTACAAACAGGGAACATTGGGGTTTTGTATATTGGTACCTGGTGGGTAAACAGTTATGTCAGAATTCCACATTATTCAGATTGGAAGATGGGACTGGGTTGGTACAATCAAGTCTAGAAACTTAAATAATGTGGGGTTGAGCAGAAGGTGAATTGATAGGAGGGAAATCAGGCAATATTAGTGAAGCACAATTGGAAGCTCACCTTGGTTCACAAACTACACTGGAGGTTATATGATGTGGCTCAACGCAAGGCATTTGCCAGCAAGATGAATTTTGAGGCCAATGTTGAGTCAGTTCGGGTCAGAAGCTGAGTATCGAGTGCCATCTGACTCACCCAAAAGCCTTTTCACCAACAATGCTCAAGAAGTTTGATAACATCCAGGACAAAGTAACCCAGCTGACCGGCACCCATCAACTAACCTAAACATCGCCTCCCTCTACCATCACTGCACAGTGGCTGCGGTATGCACCAGCAACAAAATGAACGGCAATTATTTGCTGAAGCTACTCCAACAGAACCCACCAAACCTGCGACCTCTACCGCAAAGGACAAGGGCAGCAGGTTCATGGAACACCAGCACCTGCTGGTCCCTCTTCAAATCACACACCATCCTGACTTGGAAATACATGGCCAGTCCTTCATCTCTGGGTCTAAATCTGAGAACTTCCTGCTCCACAGTATCCTGGGTGCACACCTTCACCAGAAATGCAGCGGCAGTTTGATAAAGTGGCTCGTCACCATCTTCTCAAGGGTGGTTAGGGAGAGCCACAAACGCTGGGCTTGCTCGTAATAACCCAGATCCTGAAAATGAATATTTAAAAAAGCCAAGAGCCAAGGTTAAAAATGAGGGATTCACAGATCCTTAGAAACCAGAAAAGGGCATTTAGCCCATTACGCCTCTTGCTCTATTTAACAAGATCATGAATGATCTGTAACCTAACTCCATAGATCCAATACTCTATAGCAATGGCTCTAAACAGACTAATTTATTTTCAGGGAAGCTAACAAATGACTGTAACATTACTGGCTCCTCCAAGTACTGAACCCACAGTTCCAATGCACCCACCAGATTACGCTGTTGATCTTATAAAAACACCAAATTCCAAATCTCTCCCTCACCCAAAAATCACATTGCCTGTGCAGTTCGGAGAATTAAGGGCTCACAGTGATGCACTCAGCTCAGCCCGAAGATTGTGGGTTCCAAATCCCATTCCAGGTACTTATCACTCCAATCTAGGCTGGCAATTCCTGCAATATCAGCACACTGTCTTCCAAAAAGAGATTTAGCATTATAAAATTTGGCAGTGGATCATATGGTGAATTTCTAACCTGAGTGTGGTTATTACACTGAAGTAACTAAGCCACGATCATGTTATCTCAAGAACTATAATTTTTTCTCTCTACTGTACACCTTGAAAGATGGGTTAATGAAAATGAAAGCAATAAACATACATTTCTTCTGTATCTGGGGCATTCTGATTTCAGTTTAGCTTTACAACAGTAGCAGATTTACTTTCTTTCTATCTTTCAAAACTAAGATATGGTGCTCAGCATCAATGTAACAGCTTAATTCCTTTAGAATTCTACTGTCTTTTACAATTCATTTAGAATTGTAGAAGACGGAATGTATTAAACTCTGTTCATGTGAATCAAGTGACAGTGTTAATGATTACATCAATGCTGCAAATAGTTCCTCACATCCCTCAGTAGAATTTTAGCATTAGTTCATCAGATTTACAGTTAATCTTTTTTTAATCTTACCAAGAATGTAAACCCTGTTTGTTATGGACAGGGAACAGGGACCCCCATGACTACAACTGGGAAAAATTGGGAATGAGGAGGTTCTGCACCATGATCTCCTTGGAAGAGGGGTGTGGGGAGGAGCATGATTGAACATAAACAGAAAATACTGCAAAATACTCATCAGGTCAAGCAGCATCCGCAGATAAACAGTTCATGATTCAGGTTGAAGACTTTTCATCAGAACTGGGAAAAGTTAGAAGTTAAAACCGTTCCAAGTTGCAGAGAGGGGTAGAGAAGAGTCATGGAGTTATACAACACAAAAACAGGCCCCCTCAGATCAACTCATCCGTGCTGACCAAGGTGTTCACCTAAGCTAATTCCATTTGCCTGCATTTGGCCCATATCCCTCTAAACCTTTCCTATCCATGGAACTGTCCAAATGTCTTTTAATAATGACATTTAAAAGACATTTAGATACGTATATGGATGGGAAAGGTTCAGAGGGATATCAGCCAAATGCAGGCAAATAGGACCAGCTTAGGTGGGCACCTTGGTTGGTATGGACGTGTTGGGCCGAAGGGCCTGTTTCTGTGCTGTATGACTCTCACTTTAAATGTCGTTATTGTACCTGTCTCTACCACTTCCTCTGGCAGTGCACTCCATATAATACACCATCCTCTGCATGAAAAAGTTGCCCTTCAGGTCCCTTTTAAATCTTTCCCATCTCAGTTTAAACCCAGGCCCTCTAGTTTTGGATCCCCTAAGACTTTACCTAGTCATCTTATCTCATGAAGAAGAAAAGGAAAGATTTGTAACTTGGATTTTGATTTTGAAATTGTCTTACTTCCTTCCCATGCAGCAATGTGAGAAGAAGACCAGCAACTGCTGAACAGAAAGGACTGAGGCACAAAGCTACAGCTGGAATGGTTCTCCGTGATCAAAGATTGCAGACTTGTAATGGCTCCAGACAGTCAGCGAGGAGGCAGGGTGGAAGATATCATAAGGGGGTAAAGACAATGGGGAGAACAGGTTCCTGCGTACAGCTAACTGCAAAAAGGGGGAGATCAGAGGAGACAGAGATCACAGTGAAGGGAGATCAAGTGTTCCGTCAGCTGCACTGAAGAAAGTTCAACATAGAGGGAGAGATTGCAGGGCAGAGGAGATCTGGTGGTTAATTAGTTACAGGTAGGAAGAGATCATGAGGATGGAGGCATTGTGTTCAGCCAGGAGAAAGATCATGGGGTAGGGAGGGACCACAGGGTGGGAGAGATTATGAGGGAAGAAATGATGAAGAGAGGTTGTGTGGTCAGCTAGCTGCAGGGAGGAGGGACTGGAGCAGAGAAGTGTCTGCTGGCTGGTGGTGGCATTTCTGGTCTTCCTGGCCCAAAAGTAATGCTGGCAAAATACAAACCTGTTGGATCCATCTGCTCCCATTCATCTCTGAATTACACAGTGGTTATACTTTTATC
>JAUZTB010000069.1:28438006-28450758 GCA_034780895.1 Rhynchobatus australiae
CGTTGGCATAAAAGGGCAGCTACTAGAGGGCCTTGGAACTCCCACTGGGAGCACCTCTCCAAATAAGGCTTACATTTATTTCTGAGGTTAGTGCTTACTATAAACAGAGCCACTGCATTGCTTAGGTAACTGTAAGAAAAATACTATCCCCAAGTCACCTGACCCAGGACCAAAACAGGACTCCACCTTTGTTAGGTGACCAGGTATAAAATTAAACAAATGACACCTCAAATGTAACAGCCTAATTCCCCATTTAAATATAGGCTGGCTCACTGAATACAAGAGCATTGGGAGTCTTGCTCTCCCCTCCTAAAAGGTCAGATTTGGCTTTCTTTTAGTTTAGTGCAGTCTCAGAGAAATCACTAGCCTGAAAGGTACAAACTTTTTGATAAGGACAGGATAACACAACCTATTAATTTCCACGTTACAAGGAATGCTGCAAATAAAAAGATTAGTGTTCATTCAAAATGCAACTGCTTGCCAAATCATTTCTCAGTGACACCAGGATTTTCTTTCAGTCCTCACTACACTAAAGACATTAGGTCAGCTTTGCTCAAAGAATATCTGGCCTGCTTCAGCAGACATTTTAGTATACAGTTCTCCCTCAATCACCCTTCCTCCTTGTGCCACTTCCCCAAGGACTTGGCACTGTGCAGATGAGGCAAACATGTGGTCAACTTCTTTGAGAACAGAACTGGTGACTCAACATATATTAAAGATTAGGGAAGTGCCAGTTTCAAACCCTGCTGTTGAACTAGCTGATAACAGAATATACGGTTGGCTGCATTCTGTTAGATACCCATCTATTTGCTATCGCACTCAGTTCAGAGCAGGTCACTTTCATTTCTTCCCCAGCATCCCCCCCCACCCCCCAACCACCCCATTTGAAAAAGCCCTTGCTACTGACAGTGAGATTCTGTCTTTAAATGCCTCAGAGAATTGCAAGATTCAGACTTAGGATCACTTTGTCTGGATGTACAAGAAACTGTAGTAGGTAGAATCAACCCTGCAGCATAATGAACCTACCCTGTCATTCAACAAGATCTTAGCTGAACAATAGTGAATTATATCAACCAGAGTTTTCTGCCCCATTGCTTGATTTCCTTTGCCCAGTATCCATCGCTTAGTACTGTTTATAGAGAATAAACAATCGTCTATAGAGGTCAGGGATGGAGAGTTCCAAAGATACACAAATGAGTAAAGAAAGCACTTGGGTGTGAATCAGCCAAGTACTCTAAGAACATGCCTGCTAGTACTAGATTCCTCAGCAGCTGCCAGCATCCATTATGTCAAGGCCTTCAGGAATTTTGCTTCTACCAGATCTCCTCTCGTACATCTAAACACCAGGAAGTATAGCCCCATCCTTCTTAATTTCCCCCTACAGGATACCCGGGATGAGGGGGCTTTCTAGTCAATATCATTGTGCTCCCTTCCTTAGTTAAGGGAAGATGCCCTAGGCCCAGACATCTTCAGCTGCTTCATCAATGACCTTATTTCTAAGAGCAGGATGTTCACTCAGGATTGCACAAATGTTCACTTCCATTCACAGTTCCTCAGAAAATGATTCATCCATTGCACACGAGATTCTAGAAAACATTCAAGCCTAGACTGTCCAGTGGTCAATAACATTACCATTGCAAATACTGGGCAATAGCCATCTCCAACAGGAGAGAATCTAGTCACCTGTGACCCTCAGTCCATTACCATCACCAAGTTCCCCACCAGGAACAGCCTGGCAGTCACCATTGATCAGAAGTTCAGTTGAACAAACTACATAAATATGATGGCTTTAAGTGCAGGTGCAAGGCACAGCATCCTCCAGCACAACTCATCTCCAAACACTCCAAAAAGTTTTCTAACATTTACAAGGGATGTCAAAAGAAATATGGAATACTCTTTATTTGTCTGGATCAGTGCAGTTCCAACACAAGAATTTCAACACAATCCAGGATAAAGTAGCCCACTTAACTGGCACCTGATGCACCACTGTAAACATTTGTACCCGCAATCACTGAGGCATAGTGACTACAGTGTGTACCACCAACTGAGTATTTTAGTTACTTGCCCAAACTACTCTGGCAAACCTCCCAAACCTACAGTCTTTTTCATCTAGAAGATAAAGGACACCAGATACATAGAAACAACATCCTCTGTAGCCTTCCCGAGTCTCATACCACCTTGAATTGGAAATACATGACCATTTCTCTATCATCCTTGTGCACAAATATTAGAAATCCCTACCGATAACAGAGCACCATTACTGGGGCAGTTTACCTTTATTTTATCAACAGCATCTGAGAACAGACAAAAACGTTGACCTTGACAGGAACGCCAAATTCCCATAAAATCCTTGTGCATCCTCAAAGCCCTATATAATTTCAGAGCACTTTTTATTCTTGTATTTCGATCCACCCTCAACATACAATACAACTTGCCTCTAATTGATTAGAAATAAAATTTGACACAAGAGCCACAAGAGTTCAAGCACAAAGCCAGAAATGTAATCTTCTACACCCTGTAAATCACAGAACATAAGCAAATGGTCAATTCATTGCATTCTGGCAACAAAGTGCCCTTTTTTTTTGTAAATAGCACCCCATCTCCCAACCCTCCTCTTCATACCCAATACCAGCAGAAGTCAGAAGGAAATGCGTCTGAATCCTCACACTTGCAGTGTCCTTTCTCACACTGACAATTCAACAATAGATCACACTAAGCATATTAGAATCAAGTCCCAGACACAAGATAGAAAGTACGAATCTTTACTAGAAAACCATTGATCTTGGTCAAATTGTAAACAGGAAACTTGGGAGTGGCACAGGACATGTTGAGCTCTCAATATTCTACAGGTTTCCTACCCAGGTTTCGGAGGTATAGACACTGGTGCTGGGATTGAAGTTTCCACCGGCAAGCTTTCAACACTGGGAGCTGGTGAAGATGCAACTGAATCACGAGAGCCAATACTCTGCCTGTCGAATCCCGATTCCTTTGCAAACTTTACCTGAGAGTTAAGAATAATTCAGTGAAACTCCTGCTACAAAAATATTAAACATAACCCCACCAACTCACATACATGGTCACCGGTCAAAACAGAAATTAGTATTTTGCTTACATATCTGTGCAATGAAAATTGGCATTCCACTTAACTCAAAAAACATCAACATATATAAAATTCTTAAACAGGTCACGCTACGTCCAAAATACTAATCTTTAAAACAAAAATCATATCAATTTACATGTACCTAATCCCACCACTCCTGCATTTATACAATTGTCTTTTATTGTCCAAATTCTCACAAGCCTCATCAAACAGCACCATTCTCAGCTGCGGAAGATTTCAAAAGGTAGCTAAAACTTTGCTAAAGCTGGTTAGGGGAGGAACAGAGGAAGTCCCTATTAGTCTCTAAATTAGCCTAGACATGAGAATTTAATCTCAGGGATTAAAGATCCATTTATATGCAACTACTACTGTATTTGATTATCTCAATCTCAGATGATACTCACCCTTTTAACCTCCACCTCAAAGATAAGTGTGGAATCAGGTGGAACCCTGTTTGGCATTCCTTGTGATCCATATGCCTGATTTGGAGGTATAATCAATAGCCTCTTTGCACTCTTCTTCATTCCCAGCATCCCAACTTCCCAGCCCTGCAAGAAAATGGCAGTTCTAAAATTAAACAAAGTATATGCAATAAAATAATATAGAAATATAAATCTAACAACAGTAGAAGTGGTCACAAAGCTATTTGGAAGTGAAAAAAACCAATCAATTCATTAATGTCTTATTCATAACGTAGTCTGGCCAAAGTCTGCATGTGTGATTATGTTTGTGCTATTGTGCCATTGTGTTAAACAACACTTATTGGTATTGAATAATAGGTTAAAAAAGTGGGAGGAGAAAGGTGGTGCCAAAATCTGATGAGGGTTCATTGAGACCATGACAGTAACTGCAAGACAGTTAACAGCAAGGCAGTTGGCCAATAACTGTTATCCTTCAGTCTCCACAGTAGATAGGACAGTAATATTGCAACCCAAACTAAATCTAGAAATTAATAAACAGTTGAAATAATATTTATACCAGAAAATGTTACCACATGACAAATGGCAGAGAAGTAGGTGGCCCCAAACAGTTTCCAGACAAAGTTACTAAAAAGAAAATCACTGAATTTGAGGATGAGACCTCAAGATTGGATAGCACCATTGGACACAAGTTAAGTAAGAGACCTGCTAAGTAACTGAAGGCCAGTGAGGTTATTGCAGCAGTAGAAAATTTTCTAAAGGTCACCAATTTAATAAAGTGCATGAAAGCTACCAGTACTCAAGGTCTCCAACCAGTGATAGCATCAGAAAACAGCATCTTCTATACCACGGATAATTGTGAACTACCATGTGAGCAAGGCACGAGCATGACACAGCCCCAGCATAAATAAAAAGTGAAGAAAATCAGTAATAACAAACTGTGGGAAATGATGAAACAAAACCCTTACAGTAACACGATACAAGTCCACATTTGATACATGTGCTTAATATTATCATAGATTGCAAATTCATTGGACTTAAATGCACTGCATTGAGTATTACAATCTACAAACATAGACCCCATCCATGCCCCATTTTCCTTACACGAACCCGTGTCCTATGCATTCACCCCGGGAGCTACCTTGATCACTTTCCCTGATCCTAGTTTCAATCGCAGCAATTTGTCTTTGTTGACATTTGTGTCAAACACCTGAAAAACAAAAAGAAGAATGAAGATTTCTCTATTCTACTCCTTTCTGAGCCGCAATCAAACAAGCTTCTTTTCGATTATTTTCGTCACCAATCATTCCAAGGTCTTTGGAATGGAACTGAATCTCAATAAGTATCGTATTAGTTTAGGAAGTGAATCAGGATTGCCATGCATGGGCACACTTACAGCCAACAAACAAAGGCAACCATGAGGCTTTATTTTAAATAATTGATTGACTGTACCACTTGGTTTCCCTCAAGAATCTGAAGTCAGAAAATGTAATTATTATCTATTATTTCACATTCAAAGTTTTGGCTCAGATGTTATTTGGACTTTAACCATGGCCTATTTTAAAAGAACAAACCATAACACTGGAGGGGAGAAACAGAACATAATTCACTAAGACCCCACACCAACCTAATTTCACTAACTCAATTAACCATACCTGTCCAAATGTGTTGTTCTGGTAAAGCCAACCTGTGTATGACACTTCCAGAGAGTCACCTGTTTCAACTGCCTGCCCTTCACCTGGGATCAGATCCTGGATTAGCACAGATTCCAACGATGAGGTGCAGGTGCATTTTGCTATGCACACCTGCACAGGGACAAAATGTAGAGTGACACAGGAGGGTCTGAAAAGAATGCATCCTAACAATGGTTACAGTAAGAATTTGCCAGAGCAAAGTTTTCAGTTACAGCTATTGTGACAAGCCATAAAACATGAAGACACTATCATGCTGCCACTTTTACAAACTACACAACGAGTTAATGAGTATACTATGTTCTCTGAAGAACTCTTATCAAATCAGTGATGAAAACTTGTATATGGTGAATTCAAACTGTTAATCAGGTTATCACGGTATCAAAAGGATAATGCCTGATTATTTAACCAATCCAGGATAACATCAGAATGCCACAAAATTATATTAGCCATCAAAAGGTTTACAAACATTAGAATATATTTCTTCCTCAAAAAACTTAGGATGGTCTTCCAAATAGACTAGACAGCAAGATTGGATGCAATCACCTTTTTGTGTGAATATTAGTTTAAAGAGAACAGAAGTACCTGCACAGTGTTCTGAATAGACACAGATTCAGAAAATGCAGAGAGAACACAAGTAGTAATAAGCCAGCCTTTCAAGCATAGTCCATCGTTCAATATAACAGATGGAGCTGTGCCTCAAGTCCATGATTGCCATCTCTTCCGATTACCTTGGTGTCCAAAAATCTATCAACCTCAAACTTGAATATGCTCATTAGCAGCATCCACAGATCTCTACAGCAGAGATTTCCCTACACTTACAAACCTCTAAACAGGAAATCTCTCTCCTAAAATGCCCAGGTGTTTATCGTGAGATCATATTCTCTTGTTCTACAGACTTCAGTGCTGGCAGAATTAGCTCTGTAGTATCTACTCCTTTGCCAATTCCTCAACCTTTTGTCCTGAGAACAGTACTGAGGGAGAAACAGTTCCTCAATATTCAATGATATTACTGAGATCATAAATAGACTTGCTACACCATAGTCTAAACTCTACTCACAATGCCTCAACATGATTCCACAAGCTTCCAGCTGCCTCCTACGAGGAACCAGAAGATAAGTCTGAAGCCATTCAAGAAAGTTATCACCCACCCACATTTCATCGTGTGCTGCAGTAGTTACAAGATGAGCCAAGTAATCCAGAAACTATGTATTAAATATTCAGGAGTCCAAGATCAAATTCCATATTTTCTGCAGGGGTTTAAGAAAGTGACTTATTTCTAGCCCCTAGACTTTTTAGCAACACTTTTGTGAAACCATTCACTTAGATCACAAAACTTCAATTCCCTTGCTCTACATTTCTTGATGTTCTTTTTAAAAAAAAATCAATAATTGTTAAATTTTAACATTAAAATTTATTAAAAAGTTATAACATTCAACAGCCACAAACCCACACAGAGCAACTTGAACTTTACCTGTTTGCTGAATTCCACCACAGCCTTCTCAGATTCAAACATGATTGACCAGTTCTGCCTCTGATCATCATAAAACATACAGTAATTATTGGCTTGAACCTGATGGGAAAGAATATTAAGATGAGTTTCGATAACCAGAATGGTCTCCAATGGCTCATTTGATAACACACTTCATGTGGATTTGGTACAGTTAATTTCACAAGTTGCCCTCAACTAAGATGCTAGAATTGGTCACATCATCCTGGAATTGAGCTGAAAGGAAGGGAGGGGTTGGCAGTGATGGGACTGTTGAGAGCAGAAAAGTTAAAAATCAAGGATCCCTCTGCTGTTTATCATCCAGAGGTCGTCAATATTGAATAACTTATGTTTGAAAACTTGAATAGTTTTCTGACACATCCCTCAGTTCATATTGGACTAACGGCCACTGAGGCAAGTTAATGAGTAACTAGGATCTGCAGAACTTTACCCAAAACGCATGGTACCTTTAAACAAACCAAAAACATAGTAGTGGAGCAGAGGATTGAAACAGAAGGGAAATATACATAAAACTGTGTGGTCCCAAATCATATTTGGCACAACTGCTATTACATTTACCCCAATAGGAGCAGGTCATATAGCCCTTTGAGCCGCCCAATCCATGTAGACTTTCATTCCCTGGACTTCAAATCTCTCAGTCAGCCTTAATAGCTCAGAATTCACAGTCCTGAGGCAGAAGATTCCAAAGATTTGCAACCCTCTTGGAAGAAATTCCCTCTCATAAAAGTCTTAAGTATCAACTTCTTATCCTGGAATGATTTTACATACTCTGTAAACCCTCCTCAGAATATTAAGGATCACTTCTCATTCTTCCGAACTCCAGGAGTACAGGGCCAATCTACTCACCCTTTGCCCAAAGAAATTTCTTCATCCTTGAGAACCATCCATTATAGATTCTCCGCACTGCTTCCAAGTATACTATGCTCCAGTTGTGGTCTCAAAGCCATACACAGTTATAGCAATACATTTGTTCAATATCCCCTTTCTAATAAAGGCCAACATTCCATTGTCTTATTTAACCAAAAAACAGGCCATTATTCTAAAGTTGAACCGTGGTGATTGAGCAAGGCAAGCCCAACTTTGCAACTCAGTTCGCAAGTCAACCTGCTAACAGCAGCATACAATCCAAGGGAATACTTCCAAAAGCAACAAGGAGAGAAACCTAAAAAATACCCATACCAAAAACAGCATGCTTCTTTAACCACTACCAACAAAAAGGAAATATATAATCTGAACTCATCAACAATCCAATCTATAAGTGTAGAGGCCTAACCAGAATTTCACCATTACTTAAATCAACACCCAAAGTAATTTTAAATATTCCCCATTAAAGAAGATTATATGAAACCTCCAAATTCTTTATTAGCATGTTTCCAGTTGAGATAACCTATACTAATGTTAATTCTATCACATTATCCCCAGGAATTCCCTCCAAACACACATTGATGTTACTATTAGCAACAAAAACATCCCTTTATTCATCATTTGAATAATATTGAAAGGTGACAAAGAATTTACTTTTGATTGTTAAATCTCAAGTAGCACAGTTATGAACAGATGAACATCATATCCAATAACCACAACCTTCAAAGAAATAGTTACTCACAGTAAAAGTGAACATTGAAGTGATGCAAGCAGCTGCAATCTTCTTCTGTTGACTAGCATACAGTAGAATCTTGTACTAATAGGGTCAGAGAATAAGGAATTAACTTCCAAGCAAAATACACACACTCACACTCATCTTACTTATTAACTGAAGAAATAATCACATCATACTGTACTTCTGCTTCCTTGATCAGAAGGACCCACCTCTCCTGAAGCATGGTTTCCAAGAATTGCCACCCCCAGCTTGCCTTGTTTCACATACTGACCATTCAGGCTGAAACACAATAAGTGTAATCAGTAACTGATCTGCAACACCAGCCAACACACACCCTCCTTCCACACACTTGTCCATATCATGTGTGAACTAGTCCTTTATAAATCTAGTAACAAGAAGTTTAAATATTTCAGGGTTGCAAAAAGCACAAAATATCTCATCAAATGTGCTTTAGGGAAACTGCTTAACGTATACATCTATTGCTCTGGCATCTCAGATGTGAGAAAGATCCACATTTAAAGCATGTACATCATTCTTGTACTTTATCATTAGGCAAATCTGGGCGGGAAATAAATGCTTTCCATCCAATGGCGCCTGCATTCAGATCAAGGCTGATGGAACAGCAGCTCTGGATATGTTTGAAGGAATCACAGTCAGAAAATCCCACTCATTTGGACACATTGCCTGGGTGGAATCAATGCTTGAACCCTGCACGCCATCACCAATAGTGCAATGCAAGACTGATGGTGGCCATGGATGTGAATAATCAAGGCTGATTCAAACTACCTGGTCTCAGTGTGCCCTTAATTCAACATGGTGAGGAACAGACGATCTCATGGCGATTGTCAAGCCTCAGCCAGGTGCAAGCAGCCATTAGATATAGATACAAACAAAGCTGCCTGGAAATGAAATATTCTTTCATTGTCAAGATTTGTGGATAATGACCAAGTACAGATTGAAATCATACATAAAAGCCTTAGATCAGATTATTTGGGTCAAATTAGTACAAATGCTAAGTGGCATTTTAATTAAAATTCATACTGCACCTATGCTTCAGAGAAATAGTTGAAAACTTTGATTCAAGTGCCACTCAACCATACACTGAAAGTGGCTTCAATCCCAATGCTGCAATTTATTCACAGCATGCTTCAATACCATTGGCCAGCTTTCACCAGTCATTCCCTCCCCAGAAGGACTTACTATTGGTACGCATGCACAGCAGACGCAAACACCACAGCCGGAGGGCCACCAGCAGGTGGTGGCTTCTGTGAACTCACTCCTGCCGAGGAAAAACATTGGATTTAAAATAAACAAGGCCCCTTGCAATTAGACAGCTCTAACAGTTAATGAAATTGTAATCCTGCAGTGAGCAATTATAGCAACAAACGCCACAGACCTCAGTGCAAGAGGACAAGCATAATACCAATTTTAAGAACTGCCTGCTGGCTGGACTGCCCCAAATTCAGACATTGTATTATCCCAGTTCTTACATGATTATCTAGAAGTGAATGTAACCCAAAAGAATCTCTCTTCGTCATTGAAGCAGGAGACACAGAACTCATTCACAACACAGCCAAAGGCAAATCAGTCTGATGGATCGGCAATGTAAAACTAAAAGAATGATGCAGTGCCCCAGCACAGAGAAAACTATTGAAAAAAAAGCTGATTGTTTGTGAGAAATGGATTTGACAGTCTTTTTATTTAAAGAAATATTGTGTGGTGCACTCAGGTAGGGACAATTCTGAGAGGATAGCACCATGCAGGGTTGCTGAGCAGATTATATGGGATTGATTCAGTGAAAATACAGTTACCTATGTCGTGAGGCTACGACAATAAAAGCTAAATCATGATGTACTGCCAAGGTAATTAAACTTAAGATAATTAACGCTTTTAAGAAGCACTTAATCAGAAATAACAGATCCAGTTCTGGCAAGTAACCTTGGAAATGGTTCAGGAAGGATCAAATTCATTTCAAGGTCCCTAGACAGAATGAAGGAAAGCAAGCTTTAACTAATACAAAAGCACAAGCTCTAATTTAATTATAGTAATTAAAATAATGAAAGGGATCAGACTGATTCTTAACAGCTGTGTTTAGGATTAGTGAATGTGTGTCCCCAAACCACAGAGGGTAGATAGGGACAACTGGTAGATAGAGATAACTGGCACTACTTTTTTGCAGAAATACTATCATGAACATACATTGCTAATACATGCAGAGAGTAAGGAATCACCTTTAGCAATGAAAATAAGTTCCCAAGATGGAGTTGCCAACCAACTCTTGTAGAGTCACAAAGAATCAAAGGGTTATCTCTGGAACAATGTTCTGAGCAACTGAACAGAAGCGTCACAGGTATATTACATAAATATAGTCTTATCCGTATTATTTTCTTTGAACATTTTTTGTTTAATAAGTAGAGATACAGGGGTAAAGAGGCAGCTTGACTGACAGCAGTAATTATTCAACCAGGTTAAGACAAATCTTCTTTCTGACTGCCATGGGGAAAAGATTAGACACAGGTGATAATGGAAGCACGGATTAGATGGTTGAAGGCATGAGGTCATGACAAAAACTTCTGAAACACATCCAGGCAGCACATATAGGGCTAGCATAACATTGGGGAACACCATCATTTCCTGGATACAGGTTGCAGACAAATTCCCCAGAGACTGTCCCCAAAAATTATCCTGTGACATTCCAAGAATGCACAACTGCGAGAAACAGAGGGGACGATGAGGGAAAAAAATGAGTATGTGTTGTAGCTCCATGGATCATCCGATAATTCTCTTTCATTAGATTTGAATACATTCAGTACTGCAATTTGGCTACTGCATTTCCTATATTACAACGGTAACAATATTAAAAGTATTTCATTGGTTGCAAAGCACTTTGGGATAATCTGTAGTTGTATTTACGTAAGCACCTTTTCACAAGTTGTTTTTCTGCTCTCTATTTTTCCAACAGCACAAGTCATCAGCATTGACCATTTTGACAAAGAAAGTTTCTGTAAATGATGGTACCACCTGCTTCCACTTGTGGCTAAAGATGCAATTATGTGTGATCAGGAAAGTCAATTCATGGGCAGATTACCCAAGGAAGGAGTGTGCAGTTGTGGCACTCAATGCAACAGTCCAAACTGACTGCGGCACACAAAGCTCACTCCTCTTATCTAGATGTTTGCACATGGGGCCAAAAAGGTGAACAAACTAAAAAAAGAGGAAAGGTTATTGTACAACACAAGTGTTTATGTTACCTCCAAAGGCTTCATAACAAACATTTTCAGGGTAAAAAAAAAGCTGAGGAAACAACATACTATTTATGCTTTATGTTTTCTCATGCTTGTTTTGTGCCTGGACTTCAGAAAGGGCTGCTCCATCAGTCCTCATTAGCAGATACATTCCAATCAGAAGATTTGCTTTGCAATGCCATATCAATGACATTTGATCTACAAAAACGAATGGCATACTGATTTATTCTTCAAGTTAAGTGGAACTCAAAGATAAAAAGTTTGTCCAACAACAAGATATAGATTTAAAATAACTGGCAAAAGAGTCAAGGATGGGATAAAAAAAGATTTTTATGCAGTTAATTATGATGATCTATAATGAATGCCCTGAGAAGAGCAGTGCAAGCAGATTCAATACTAAGCAGCTAAAGAGAATTGAATACAGACTTAAGGAGAAACATGGAGAATAAGCAGCCATGGAGATCTCATTGGCTAGTTCTCTGAACAAGTCAGCTTGCTGGAATTGCCAAGATAATACACCCTCCCTATAGAATGTTTTTTTGTGTGTTGTTTTGTTAATTGGCTGTTACAGATACCCTGAGTAATTAGGAATTAATTTAAATTGAAGATTTATGGTATAATCAATAACTGTGACCATATTGTGGTGGAATAGTGGAATGTACTGCACTTTCTCTGTAACTAACACTTCATCCTGCACTCTTATTGTTTTACCTTGTGCTACCTCAATGCACTGTGTAATGAATTGATCTGTATGAACAGTATGCAAGTTTTTCACTGTACCTCAGTACATGTGACAATAATAAACCATTTTAATTCAGCGACAAAAGTTGGCAACGCACAGCTGAGGAAATAAATCACACTCAGAAGTTGCAATATAAATTTAAGCCATAAAACAGAAGATAACTTTTATCAAAAGGATTGATATACATAGCTGCAAGTTTTTAAGCTCTTCAAATGAAATCTTAGCCTCAGCTTGGGAAAGCTTGTCTGCTATTCACAACAGATAGTTGAGATAGAAACAGAGACACGAAAGACTTTAGATACTGGAACGTACAGCAAAAAAAAACTGATGAAAGAACTCAGCAGGTCAAGCAACATCTGTAGAGGCCAAGGGATGGGTGTGTTTCAAATTGAGTCTCTGCTTCAGGACACAAATCCTATCCCTTCATCTCTACAGATGTTGTGTG
>JAUZTB010000069.1:28513513-28525204 GCA_034780895.1 Rhynchobatus australiae
CTTGTAACTCAAGCTCTGTCTTGTATGGGCATTTGCCAACTTGCCTTATCCCTGTCTTAAATGGGCATTTTCCTATTTTTAATCAGTGACCCCCCCCCAGTTCCATATTGTCCCACAGAAGGTGCATTCTCTATATCCACCCTGTCTGGAGCCCTCAGCATCTTTTATGTTTTAATCAAGTCACCTCTCACTCTTTTAAACTCTAGCAGATACAAGCCTAGCTGTTCTGGCCTTGTAAAATAACTAACACACTCTAGTAAACCTTCTCTGAATTGCTTCCAACTTATTTACATCTTCCTTTAAAAAAGACCAGTACTGTACACAGCACTATAGATGTGATTCACCAGTGCCCTACATAACCACCCTACTTTTAGATTCAATGCCCTTTACAATAAACAATAACATTCTTGTTAGGCTTCCTAATTGCTGTATCTACATACTAGTGTTTTGCAATTGTGTATTAGGACACCCAAATACCTTTGCATCTTGGAAATCCATGATTTCTCATCATTTAGATGAGAAATGCGTTTCCACTTTTCCTACCAAAATGGATAATTTCACATTTCCCACAAATTGTATGAGATGTGGGCTGTTCAGTTCCAACTGTGTGCATTGTTGTTTATCATCCCCATGAACAGCAGCCCTACTCCCATGTTACTGGTTAGTTCCCACATCTGTTTGTTCCTCTTCAGTCACTTTTCTGACCTGTTCTGAAACGGTCGCTACTTCAGTTACAACTACTTTGCCTGATGACCCTCTGATTATTGATTTCTTCTGTTCTTTGACCAAAACATTGAAAGTACTGCACAAACATTAAGCTTCAATGTGATCTATCAAGCTTGGGGAATGGGTTGTGATATATACAATGAAACTTTCTGGCTGGTGTTTGTGATCACTCTGTAATAAGAGTTTAATTCTACAATTGTTTACCCCTAGCAAATGACATTCTACTTTGGGTACAAAGGTGTGGAGCTACTCTTCCCTGGGCTGCTGATCAATTCGATTGGAGGTGAGTGCTGAGCTCAGATTACCTGAAGTTTGAACAATAACCACATCCATTTATGTTATGCCTGTAATGTAGAAGAATGTCCAAGGTGCCTTGTGGGTGATAAGAAGACAAACATTTGAAATGTAGCTGCATAGAAGTAGTTGGGTAGAAAGGGATAATTTTAAAGGAACTTCTTAAATGAGGAATAGGTGCCAGAGTTTAGGAATTCTAGAGCTTGGGGTTCAAGCATGGTATCTTATGGGAGAGGTGATTACGGAGATGGAAAATGTTGTGGCCATTCAAGAAAATTAAACGCCAAGATGTCATATTTAATTTTGAGGCTTTGATAGGCATGGAAGCCTAAATTGATGAAATTTTCCAAAGGAAAGGGAATCTAAAACTAGAGGGCACAGGTTTAAGGTGGGAGGAGAGAAACTTAAAGGAGACTTAAGGGGTAAATACAGAGTGTTTTGGTTATCTGGAATGAGCTGCCAGTGGAAGTGGAGGGACAGATATAGTTAAAATGTTTAAAAGGTTCTTGGACAGGCACTTGGATGGGAAAGGCATAGAGGGACACTGGCCTAATGCAGGCAAATGGGACTGGTATAATTGGGCATCATGGTTGGCATGGATGAGGTGGGCCAAACGGGCTCATTTCTGTGCTGGATGATTCTATGGCATGTAAAATAGGTCCGGTTTCCGGTAATACCTATGGGATCTGTATTGTCCAAAGTACGCAGGGATGTAATGAATTTTTAGTCACAGACACACAACATGATTTTACAAATATATAGGCTCAGTTGAGTCTGTTTATGAGAGGCTGTGGCCTGTAGACTTCACAATTTTCTTAATCTCTTCCCAGACAACCAGGAAAGCTTTTATTTGACCACTTATATAGTGTAGGTTCCTCAGCCAATGAATAACTCAGTAAGTATGGAACAACCCAGCTGGACACCCGCAAGGTGTTCAAGACCAATGTGATCTGTAGTCAGACTTGAGTGGCCTGGTAATATTGCCACCACTCTCATCACTAAATGAGAAGCGGCTGGGTTCAAGTTCCGTTTCAATATCCAGATTGAAACTCCAGTGAAAAACTGAGGGAGTGTGCACCCAGGGAGGTGTCTAAGTTTGGATGAGACTTTAAGCTGAGGCTCTTTCTCACTTGGAGTTTCCCTCTGTTTTGGCCAATCTTTGTTAACCAGAATCACTAAGCCAGATCATCTGCTAGTTATCCCTCTGTGCAAACTTGTACAAGCCATGTATAAATTGGCAGGAGCATTTCCTGAATTCCAACACTGACTCATTTCGGAAGCGCTTTGTTTGTGGCCAAGTGAATGGAGTGTCCTGAAGTTGTAAACTGAGCTAACTTTGTTATTGGAAAGGGGTAGAGGACAGTGACATCTTATTAATGAGGTCATCACTGAAAAGGTCAGCATTTATTGACCATCTCCAAAAGCACTTGAGTAAGTGCTGAGCTGCCTTGAACAACTCGTCCTTTGGGTGAACGTACCCCCAGAGTACTTTCACATGTAGGAAATTCTAGGAGTTCTGGATAGCTGTGGTGAAACCTGTTGACTGTGATTAACTGATGTAAATTTGGGGTTTGACCTTTGAATTTAAAAGCTTCAGGAAATATTCTATTGCTTTTGAAAATGACCATTTAATCAAATTCTTTTTTTAGCTCCCTGCAATTTCTACCCTGCTGCATATTTAACTTCAAACTTTAAAAAAAATAAATGTCCATATGCTGCTTTCTTGTCTTTCCATTGGTCTACACGGAGGAGATAAACATTTTGTTTGGCAACTGCTTAAATGTAGTCTAAAAAGAACTCTTCATTCTTGGTTTAATGTTGCATCTTAGAAATGGCAGCTTTGAGCAGCAGTCCCTTGATCCCATCTTTTCTGAGGTAACCCACGTCTCCACTCCGGCTCTGTGGGTTCTAATGAGGCCAATGTGGGACCTGCCAAAGCTGCAGCAAGAGGCAGTGGATGGGTAGTTTGGGAGGTTGTTCGCTCCTTCAGCTGTTTATGCTGGGCTTTTGTACATTCCTAACAAAGGGACTCAGTGCCTTCGCAAATGCTTCTCCATTTTCAGCAAGTCATGGGCCGAAGATGCAAAGAGGGGAGGTTAAACTTTTCTAAGGAGACTGAGAAAATCCTTGAATCTTTTCTTCTCCTCCCCCGGTAATCTCTTTCCTTGACACAGCTGGGAGTAGAGTGCCTGTTTTGGGCATGCAGACAGCATGGTTTGCTCAACGTGGCCGACTGAGTGTAATTATGATCTCAAAGCTGGAACTGTTGACCTGGGAGAGGACACTGACACTGCTTGGCTTATCCTTCCAGTGGATGTGGAGCATTTTACAGCGATTGCTTGTATGGTATCACTCCACTGCTTTGAGGTGGATTCTGTTGGTAGTCCTTATCTTGGAGAGCAGAAAAGGGCAGGGATTGCTTCTGCCTGGTAAACCAAGCTCTCTGCCAAGTTAGATAACATGATCTCCAAGCACCCATTTGACACCCAAAAGCTGTGGTAGGGCAGTGAAAGCAATACTGAATTTTATTGGCTGAGAGACTTCCAAGATATGGAAAGTGGCCCACATTTCCAGGACCCTACTGTGAATATTTTTGTTAGGAGGTGGTATTGTACAGTGGGGTCAGGTTAGTAGAACTACTTTGTTTTGCAGAAGTTAAGTGCACAGTCCTTGGTACTGCATCATCCAATAGTTATGTGGGAGAACCGTCACCAGAATGATTGCAGCAGTTCAGGAAGGTGTCTCACCATTCTCTGAAGGGCAATTTGGCAACGCACATTAAACAGAGGCCTTGTAAGTGATGTCTACATCCCAGCATATGGACATATAAGATGGGGCTTGAATCCACAATCCTCTGACTCAGATGGGAGAGGTGGTACAGATGGTATAGAGCTGCTGCCTCAATGACCCGAGTTCAATCTTGACGTTTGGTGCCATCTGTGTGGAGCTTAGACATTCTAGTGTGACAGCATGAGTTAACCCCAACTACTCTGTAGTTTCCTCCCATACCTCAAGGTTGATAGATAACTTGGCTGCTGTAACTTGCCCCAGTTTCTCGGTGAGTCGTAGAATCTTGTGGGTTGGGGGAAAATAAATAATATTCATGTAGGATTAATATAAATTGTGCTTTGCAGTTAACATAGACTCGGTGGGCATAGTGTATGATTCTGAGTTACCATGTATACTGTGACATTGTGGTCAGACCCTTGTTTACATGCTATGCAGAACCCTAATTCATGTTTCAGATTGGCACGTGCAGGCAGTTTGTGAGTGAGGCTTTAAAGGTTCACTGTCACCTTGGGAGCAATAACCACTGTGAGATGGCAGCTTTAGAAGGAATTGTCTGTCATAAGCCAGCTGTGGTTGGAATCAGTCAGGGCCTTCCAGTGTGCTCCTCAGCTGTCCTGGAGTTGAGACACCTGATGACTGAGGCACATCGCACAATGTCAGATTGTAGCCAGTGTGATCATGTCATTTTTGTGGCAGATATCTAATAATCCCACTTAAAATCTCATGGATGAAGAAACAATTCCCTGGAAAGAAGACACAAAATGACATTTTGTTATTTTTTTTTATAGAAATGTGCTTGTTTCCCTTTCCTATTTCCCTCCCCTCCCAATCCACCTATCTACCTCCCTTTCCAATCCACCTGTCTACCTGTGGTTCTGTCCCATGCCTCTTTGCTAAATAATTCTAAACTGTAGGATTTGTATATTTCTTTTATCTTCCCTTCTGCAGGGATGGTTGGAGCCTGTGTGGTTGTCTTCCTGTTTGCAGTAATTTACGAGGGGCTGAAAATCAGTCGAGAATGTTTGCTTCGGAAATCACAGGTTAATGTTCGTTATAACTCTATGCCTGTTCCTGGACCAAATGGGACAATATTGATGGAAACGCACAAAACTGTTGGGTAAGTGAGGGAAATCGTGTCTGACCTGAACAGGCTGAAATGTGTGGTTTGTAAATGCAAATAACATTAATGGAGAATTATGGCTGATACCTTCTGCAGCTGTAGAAAGATCCAGGACAGTGAGCAAAGAGTGTTGATGTTAAGAAGCTGACATCATTAAATATAGCAATATAACCTGGGTGACTTTCCTGGTGTTCTATCAACTCATTTTACTGCAGTTAGAAAACTGATATGGGATGAAGTTGGAGGAGTAACAACTTTTCAGAATCATTGCACATATGGAAGCAGTGACTGGTACCTTTGAAATGTTCCCATGAGTTTGTCACTCACCCAGTGTCCCACACAGAGCCATGTTATTCACTAACTCTACTTTTTATGCTTGCAGACAGCAGATGTTCAGCATTCCCCACCTCATCCAGACTGGACTGCACGTTATACAAGTGGTCCTCAGTTACTTCCTCATGCTGGTCTTCATGACCTACAATGGTTACCTCTGCATCGCTGTGGCATTGGGCGCAGGTGCTGGATATTTTCTCTTTAGTTGGAAGAAAGCAGTGGTGGTCGACATTACAGAACACTGCCATTAACACTGACTAGCAGTAGTCTTAATGAATCAATGTCCTCACTACTACAATCTAAGTAAAAGGCAGGTGCCCACATGCCCCACACACACCCACACCCTATTCTGTGTATGTTCAGACTCCAGTTTAAAGACTCTTGCTTTAGTTTTTGATTCCTGCCTCAATTACTGTCAGGGAACGATTGCCATTTCCCTTTCTGCAGCCTGATGCATGATGTATTGGTGCTGAGGCAACCGTGAAGCGTGAGGGCAAATTAAAACTGAGTCATTGCTTTATCTGGAGTCACTTGTTATGATACTATCTTCTCTCTTCAGATTTTGTTAAATTCTCATCAAATTATTTGCATTGGATTCCGGTGTTGACTATCAATGCCTTAATCCCATTGATTATAATTAGAAATAGTTACCTCAAATGTACATTCTTTGTTGATGTGAAGATCAGCATAAAGACAAAATGGCCCATGGCTTGGTCAACAATCTCTCTCTGCCAACCCCCTCTCCCCTACCCCCCTGTGCCTGCTCCCCCCAAATGCTCTCAGGACCAAGGCTTCACAATTATTGATGGTCACTTAATAATTGGTGATCTTGTAAAACTTTTGATCATTCATCGGTAAAATATTCATAGAAAGAATTTTTATTTGTTTGGATGAAGTCATGGGTATCTGATTCCTTCATCAAGATTTTTCAGTTTTTAAATCTGAACCAAGAAACACATCTGTATTGTTTGCAACTCTATCCTCCAACCACCACGCCATTCTGTACTACTGTGTAATCCTCTGCTCTTAAGATATCCTTGGTTCATGAAATGTTTTGTACTTGTGCTGATGGAATTGTATTATTTTTAAACTTGTGTATGGATTCCAGATGGAAGTGTGGAATCACCTGGTATATATGGTAGGAATTTTCTTCCTTATTGGCACAGAAAGAATTTATATTACTGTCAACTGGAGGACTGGGAGACTCCTTTTAATTTTCTCGGATGCTGCTGAGACTGCACAGGCACAGTACAAATAAACCTGCCTTGGGACCAATAGGAATAAACATAAGGTTCTCCTAAATTTATTTTTTAAATGTATTTTTTTTTAATCAGCTGGTGACTACCATAGGTCTTACCAGTTATATTACTTTAAATAATTGGTCTGCATTGTGGGAAGGATCATCAAGTCCATAAGGCTAAAACAGAAAAGTAAACGCTGGAGATGCTCAGGCAGCATCTGTGGAGAGAGAAACCGAGTTAACATTTCAGGTCTATAACCATTTTTCAGAATATCAGAAACATTTGCTGATGAAATTGTCAGCTCCATTGAAGATAATTGACCTCACATGTTCAACGATTCTCTCTCCTCCGATGCCTGACTTGATCTCCAGTATTTTATTTGGATTTCCAGTATTTGCAATTCTTTTATCTTTTTCTCCTCAAAATTACTTGTCCTGTTTCAGTTCTGTACGACAGAGAAAACATTTCTTGATCCCTTCACATATTCCCTTGAATTAGAAAACTATCTGTAAAGGAGCCATGAGGAGTTGTGCTGTGGTTCCACTAAATTAAAGTGGGTAGCTTCCTGTTTCAAATAATTGGACTGAAGTTTCACATGCTAGATAATGTGTTGTATCTTGAGCAGTTGAACTTGTAGACTGTTCCATCATGAGAGATGTCACAGCCAGATTAGAATGTTGCTTTCATTCTGTATCTTCCACCAGGTTAGTGGGTTGTTTGGCTTGGCTTCTCTCCCAGCCCTACCCTGACCTTTTAGTCTTGCAGTGGTGAATGCGGTACACCCAACGTATGCTCCTGCAGAGATCACTTTTCTCTATGGTTGAATAAGACAGGAGCCAAAGTGCTCGCTCACTGAGCCTCCATTTAGTAACAAAGTCATATCTTTCCACCCAGATAGAACTTGGGGGGGCTCTGTCACTCAAGAAATGGTAAAGAGTTGGGGAAGTAAAGAACAATTTTCCAGTTGATCACCAGAACTATAAAAGTCCAGACTTTCTTCCCCATCTGAGCTGCTGATTATTCCAAGAACTGCTGTGATTAATCAGTGTATGACCAAGTTGATGATGTGTGGTGTAATCTTCGCTGGGAGTAGAGAAAATAATTGGCCCTGTCCCACAGACAGTTCTATTTCATAGGTTTTGAATTGTTGCCTCCTGCTCGATTGTCCACTGCTCTCTCTTATATTCATATGTTGCCCTTGTGTATCTCTGAATAAAATGATATGGATCATGGCTAATGGAATGAGGAGCGCCACAGTCATATACTTTGGTTGCAACACACATCCACTTCGTGCTGATGGAGTGATTGCAGCAGGATAGGATTTTGATGTACTGTTATTTGTGAAAACTCTTGTGTAGCATTATGGTACCACTTTTGTGTTTTGACTTGAAGGTTCTTAATAAGAAAGAATGGGGATACTGAGTGAAAAAGCCATCACTATTAATCAGATCCATCCATGTTACCTATGGTGGTACTTTGAAACAATGTGGGAATAGAGTGGAATCTATTTCTGGTCTCAGAAGGAAAAAAGCTTGATGTTTTTGGCTGTGTATTAGCTGAAATGCAACAAATCCTGGCTAGTTTGGTGATGACCAAGTTATACCCAGTCAATTATTGATGGAAATACTGATTGATATTACACATGTCATTCTACAACAAGCTCTGAATATTGTGGCTGTGCTATACTTGCAACAAACTGAAGAAATCGATTTGTATTATATCCTCCATTTGCTCAAAATAATTCTGCCTTTATCATGGTCATTTCTGGTAGAGTCTGTTTTTGCAAATTTTTAAATATCAAGCACCTCTGATTGGCTAACATAGTGGTTTGTGTAGATAGAACGATTCGAAATTGTCCAACCTGTAGCTAGTGACCATGCTGTGCAGGCTGCAGATTTGTGTCGCAGTTCACAATAACCTTCAAGCTAGTCAGTGGAAAGTAATAGAACTGCATCAAAGTAATGCTGATCTGACACTTTCATGAGTGATTTGAAAGAAGCACATGCTTTCTTAAAACAAATTAATTTTTTTTAAATGTAAACCTTTCCAAATGGACAAGCTGAAGGAACCTGCTAGGGACTTTTGAAATGAAATTTGGCTCCGGACTATAGATGTTGGTCATGCACTGCTGGCTTTTGTGCAACTGGATTAGATGTTGACATGTAATATATTGTGACATTACACATCTGTGTGCCAAAAACTGGCATTGATGAAAAGTCGTTAGTAAAGTATAAACAATAAATACTTTCCTGGACAGCGAACCAAATATAAATTGTGAAAGATCTGACTGGAAAGTACTGTACTTGTTTGCTATATTTTTTTGATTTGTCAGTCTTGTTTAAGGTGCTATGCGTCACCTCTTGCTGTGCTTTTCCCAAATATCCCTCTATGTTCATTTGAAGTTCAGTGCCTTTGGTATCTCCTCAAATCATGAGCGATGATCTCCACTATTTATACCTTTCATTATGTTTCTCTGCGGTCTGCCTAGTTCACAGAAGTGCTGATGACCCTTCTGCCACTCCAACACCTTGGTGTTGCAGTGTTACCTTTGTGGTGATTTCTGATGATAACCAGTACTTTAGACTGTGTATAATTTTTCCTGGAAAAATGTATCATGCTTATTTTCAATAAATATTTTTAGTTATTATTATCTTTAACTGTCTTCAGTTTCCTCATTGACAAAGCACCTTATTCAGTAAACATTCCTGTATGGAACATTCTGCAACACTGACAGGTTAGACATGAAGTAAAAATTCTGACTCGTACGGATTGGTTTCCCCATTGAGACTCTGCAATTAGAAATGTGAAAAGATGTATGAAGTTGTCGGACTTGGACAGGTTAACTTGCGTGTCACATTATAAAAGCGTTGTGTTTACAGCCCACCAAATAAGTCAGGCCTGCAATGTGCAGCAGAGTTGGGGATGAGAAACTCCTGAAGCACCAACCCCCCCCCCAGTGAAGCATGTGGTTACTGGAGAACACGGGGCTGTACCTAGTAATATCACTATGGTAACTAAGACCATATCTGAAAAAAAGAGATCACCAGACCCTGACCAAAGGCCAGGGTGTGCAGCACAAGATGATTGTGCAGGGAAGTTGATGCTTTCTTTGATTGGTCAAGTGGAGGTATCTGTGCATTGAGGATGTTTTGCCCTATTGCTAAAAATGACCTGTTTTGTAATATCAGAAAGATTGGGTATCCAGCCAGGTAAAATGAACAGACCTTTCCTTGAGGTAAATGATCAACCAAATGAATAGACTGAGTGGCTCTCTTACTCCATGATATTTGCTGTAGTTGGCAGAGTTTTCCTATTGAGTGGATACTCAATGGTCAGAGAACATTGGGTGAGTATAAATACCACCTGTAAAGTTGACGTAAACTTGGGAAATTGGTACCTGAAATCCAAAAAGTAAAATGGATTTGTGTTGACCTGGGTAGTAGAAGGTACGAGCTGAGGAGGCTCACAACCATAAAGTATGCTCCTGAATGGGAGCTTGAAATAAGGACCAGAGTTCTGGATAAGACACCTGAGGGATTCAGTGAAAAGCACCAAAAATTAATAGACTGAATTGGCGGCGGGGGGGGGGGGAGATGGATGTGATCTGAAGCAATAAACAAAAAGTGCTGGAGGAACTCTGCAGGCCGTGATTCTGTGGACCAGAGAGAAAGGTGGGAAATATGGTGTAAAACTAACAGTAAAGAAGGCAGGAGTTACATTAGTAAAACAATAGACATACTGCAATGAGACAACACCTATGTAACAGGCTGTGTATTCCTTGAAATAAAAGAATAGGAATGCTGATTTGAAAGCTACAAGAAATGATAAATATCTGTCATGTTGAAGAACTTCATAGCAGATTCAGTGGATAGTAAAATTCAGTTCGTCCAACTGCGAGTTTGCATGGTCAATTTCTTGCTGACAGCATGTCTTGGAAAATATATCTATAGTTTATCTCGAGCTGGCCACTGTCCTGCTGAGAGCTGGAAGCTATTGGCCCCTTATACTCTGGTCTATGTTGGAAGGGTTCATTTCTGAACATTTACATCTTTTTGATCCTTGTTATGCCTTTTTTTAAATTATTTAGTCTAAATGCACTGTGGGCTCCCAACCTAATTTTGCTTAAGTTGGCAAACTTTTGAGACTGCAGGACCGAAAGCTAGTCCTATGGATTGGCTCCCCCCACATGAGGTTCTGTCAGGTTAGAAGGAACCACAAATTTAATTGCTTAAGGGATGTTGGTTGTAGTTTACAATGTTCTATTTGATTTATGATCCCCAGACAGATTTTGAATTTTAAAGTCACAGCAGTGTAAAACCTGTGCTGCTATTGTGGAGATGCACACAGAAGTTAACACTTTGCACTGATGCCTCGTTCTTCTTGCATCCAGAGAATGGGGAAGCAGGGATGAACTCTAGCAAAACCTGCCAGTCCTCCAACTGTGACCACTGCATTTGGTGCTCGTGATGTTGACTCCGTTTTGCGGAACATCTACACCCTGTTGGCAATGGCCATCCTGACCTCCTGGTTGCATGCTATTTCAGCTCTCCTTCCCATTCCCACATCGATCTGTCATTTCTTGGCCTTCTCCACTGCCAAGGTGAAGCCAAACACAGCCTACAAGTACAACACCTGGGCAGTCTCCAACCCAATGGCATGAACATTTGAATTTTCCAACTTCAGATAACCCACTTCTCCCACCTGGTTCCAGCTACCTATTACCCACACACACCTGGTTCTCCCATCTCCTCCCCCCACTGGTTCCATCTGCCCCTCATTCCCCCCATTACCTGGTTCTGCTTATCACCTTCCTTATCTGATTCCAGCACCTGCAGTTTTTTCACAAGATAAAGGAGCAGAAGTAGGCCATTCAGCCTATTGAGTGCTCCAGGGAAAAAGAAATGAGAAAGGAGAAATGGGGAGGAGGAGGAGGAGGGGAGAGAGTCAAGAGAGAAAAAAAATTTAACCCCAATTTCTGGCCTTATCCCCATATCCCTTGATACCTTGACTAATTAGGTATCTGTCTATCTCCTCCTTAAATGTCCCCAGTGATCTGGCCTCCACTGCTGTACGTGGCAAGGAATTCCACAAATTCACTACCCTCTGGCTGAAAAAATGTCTTATCTCTGTTCTAAACCTGTACCCTCTGATTCTAAGATTGTGCCCTCTGATCCTGGACTCATCCAC